>JACXGK010000795.1:0-77967 GCA_016801125.1 Novumbra hubbsi
GTGCTACACCGCTAGGAGCAGCTTGGCTCGCTGGGACTGGCTGCTCCTGGTCTAACAAGGCTCTCCATGGTTCTGGTGCTACACCGCTAGGAGCAGCTTGGCTCGCTGGGACTGGCTGCTCCTGGTCTAACAAGGCTCTCCATGGTTCTGGTGCTACACCGCTAGGAGCAGCTTGGCTCGCTGGGACTGGCTGCTCCTGCCAGCCTGCCTCTGTTGGGGTTTAGGCGGAGATTTGCAGCTGTGGTCATACTGGCGCTAATCCCCCCCCCCGCTTAATTCCCTGATATTGTCCTACATTGGACCAGCAAGGGGCCAGGAGATTGTCCAGGGTGTAAATATGGGCCTTCTCTTCGCAAAGGGGATTATTGGGCGTGAAATACTTTTCTTTTTGCCTCTCATTCTTCTTTGAGTCCTTTGCCCACCCTCCCCCACTCGTTTCCAAGTGTACTCTGCCCTACCTCTTAATTTCCCCGCATACTTGACTCCTATTTTCTCACTCCCCTATTTTACCTTCCGTCTCTCCCTCTGCCCTCAGTCTCTCCCTTTTCCTATTCCAGCTGTCCATCTGTCTCTCCCCTCAGTCTTTACCTTTTCCTATTCCATCTGTCTCTCCCCTCAGTCTCTCCCTTTTCCTATTCCATCTGTCTCTCCCTCTCCTCTCAGTCTCTCCCTCTCCCCTCAGTCTCTCCCTCTCCCCTCAGTCTTTACCTTTTCCTATTCCATCTGTCCATCCCTCTCCCCTCAGTCTTTACCTTTTCCTATTCCATCTGTCTCTCCCCTCAGTCTCTCCCTTTTCCTATTCCATCTGTCTCTCCCTCTCCCCTCAGTCTCTCCCTCTCCTCTCAGTCTCTCCCTCTCCTCTCAGTCTCTCCCTCTCCCCTCAGTCTTTACCTTTTCCTATTCCATCTGTCCATCCCTCTCCCTTTTCCCTCAGTCTCTCCCTCTTCTATTTTTCCTGGCTGCAGCACATCAGTGGGCTTGGTTACGCCACAGAGGGCCTAATCAGGCCCCATGTGGTCCAACCCTCAGCCCCAATGTGGTTATCAATGCCCGGTGTGTCCCTGCTCGTCTGGGGAAGCTAGACAGGGTTCAGTCTGGTCAGCGGCGTTCCAGAGACGGCGGTATGATAGCGGAGTAATCTCTCCTGGGGTTAAGTCTCAAGGCTGGGTCTTAAGAAGAGATCTTGACAATGCCGTTATCAACCCCCGAGCAGATTTGTTCCGGTTCCTACCCTCCCCCGTCTGCCATCTCTGCCATTCTTTATTCTTGGCACAGAGCAACGAAGGACGTGGTTGACATCAATCACAATCTCTTGCTGTGTTATCCCAGGCTTTCCTTATCGGACAGCTGTTACCAATGTCAGGGGCGTTGCACAAGGACATAGCAGAAGACGTGAAGCTGACCAATTGTGGCCTACTGAAACGGCCTACTAGGTAGGTCTTGGAATGGTACTCCAACGTTTCCAGGTGGCAGTTGAGTTACCAAAGTGTCAGTTTTAATTTTTTTAAATGTAATCTGCTTCCTTTGAACCCATGGAACTCTGTCCCCACCCAGTAGCGTTGGAGTGAGACGGCGGGAACAGAATTGTCCAAGCTGGCATCACCTGGGTCAACCCGCATAGCTGGATGTGCTTCACCTACTCAAAGATGATTTATTCACTAAATAATTATTCCTGAGGACAGTTCAGAATGTGAAAACGTGTCTCCAATCTTCAAAAGAAGGTTTGAGGCCTAACAACCTTTCCCTCCCATCTCTTGGTGCCTTTGAAGATGGCTAATGCTACTTGACTATCTGACAGCTCGTCAAAAATCTACCAGGCTAAGTTTGATGACAGCATGCCAGGAATAGCTTTATCCATTACTGTCAAATGTCGTTAAATATATTACCATAATTTTTTCATTAGTTTCACAAGGATTATAAGGGAGGGTCTGCATTCCTAAATCCACGGGAGACTCAAGCTACCGCTGGTATTTTCTAAATTTGGGCTGTTGTTTTTACCATACTTTTCAATAAGTGGAGTCAGATTCCTCCTACTCATTACTGTTGTCCTCTGCTCTCATCTCCCACCTCCTGCTCTTCTGTGAATTGCACTCCAATGAGAGGAGGAGGAGAGGGGAAGGCGTAAGGGTGTGGTGAAAAAGGAGACGCCGCGTTAGGGAAGCAAATAGTCAGCCTCACGCAGAAAAGGGACTCTATAATTCACACACCGATATGAAAGCAACACATTGCAATTAGCTCACTTCACTTTCATGCCAAGGAGAGAAGGAACGCAATTGGATTCCTCCTCTTCGTGCTTCAAGTCCCCTGACTTTGTGTGTTGTCATGGTTCTCAAAACCGTTTTCTGAGGTACACTATATATTTAACTAGTTGAGCTTTCCCTTGCCGACGTCTGTTACAGGCTGTCTAAACTTGTCTCCTGAGCACGTTCTGGTATTCTTCGGAATCCCCCTCAGATTTTTTGGCCTCCTCTCCCTCGCCTCCGATCTCTCTGAAATATTCATCATCTGTCGCTTCGCCTCGTTGCTCAGCAGCACAACCATGCGTGTATCCAATGTCTTCGCTGTGGCCTGAAGTAGGGCCTCTGATTAAACCAAACAAACCTTGTTGTTCTGACGATGGCCGCTGTGCTAGGTGCCGTGGAATGTGAGGGCCGGGCAACGGCATCCATGCTGTCTTTATCCGGGAAAGCCAATCCGGCTGCACAGGTGAATGGGGTGCAGGTAGCCTCTCATGCTACCAGTAGTGACAAGGACACTAGAGAAGAATCGCTCAGGAAGAATAGAGAGAGAACAATTGTTTGTGGCCACCACCTGCAAAACAATTTCCTTTTTGGAGGTGGTCTTGCTCTTGCTGTTGCCTCTCCAGTGCACCTGTTGTCACTTTCATTTGCCCCAAAATGGGTGACATTGATTCACAATGGCTTATGCAACTGGACAGATTGATATCCCTGAAGTTTAATTTACTTTGTGTTACACTTTGATGTTTGTGTGTCCCCTTATTTAGTTTTGAGTAATATAGCTTGGGTTAGTATTAGCCTGCCAGTGTGAAACTCTAAAGTCTAATTTAGCGCATGAAGATTTGTGGGTGGACGGTAACAACATGATGGGTTTTTTTCTTAACATACCTATTCCGTTCCTAATGGAGTCTAAATGGACTGGATGACTTGCATGTCATCACATTGTCAGTTTGTCTGGGAACCGCTAGCTGTCAGCATCAATTAGCCCTGTAATAGTATTAGGGAAGACATCCCAGTTTTCCCAGTAAATTCTTGCTAATGGCGTAATGTAGCTAGCTAATGTAAAACCAAGCGGTTACAGTCCTGGGAATGGCAACCGTTTATAGCGTTTATAGCGTAATGTTTATAGCGTTGCTTTTCATGGTCTCTAAGGCCTGGCCTAATCCTCAACTCTGAGCGACATCATCTTGAAGGCCTAATCCTAAACGGACATTTACTTGACACGTGGTTCTGCTGCAGACCGGTATTTGTCGGTCTGTGCGCAGGATCAGAACCGATCCCCTGTTTGACGTTGGAGAATGTGGCCTTGTGTTCTGGCCTTGCATGCCATCCAGTCAGCAGGGAGCCCCTCTGTATATTTAAGCCTCGCTGTGTGCCTCTCTGTAGTGGGAGTTGGGCATGCTTGTGGAGTTGGGAGGGGCGTCCCATCGACTGCCTGTCACTGGACTGGTAAACGGACAGCAGGCTCGCTCTGAAAAGCTGGGAATATTCTTTTCATCCTTTTTTATTTTTACGACATCCAAATGTAACTGGGATCTGGTGTAAACGCAGCAACTCTGACTCTGGAGAGTTCATTTTGGCCCCGTTATTTCCTGAAACAAAATGTCCCCGGTATGGTTGTATCTGCCTGATTTATCCCCTTCTGTGTGACCCGTTGACGTTCCCTCCCCATATAACTGTAAAACAATAGTCCTCAACCCCCCCGGTGCTGCTGAGTTGTAGCCTTGACCTGGGTTCCCGCTACTTCCTGTAGCCCACACAGTCCATCCATTAGCATCACGCTCCACGCCAGCGCACATCCTCCCCTATTGATTCACACACCCCGCAGCTGGCCGACCCCACTCCTGGTGCTTCCGGTCGTCCCGTGCCAGGGGGGTTGAAGGTGAGTTCACCCGGAAGGGGGGGGGGGTTAAGCTTTCTTCACTGCGGTCCGCCCCGACCCGGGACCACCTGCCGAATGTCCCCGAGAATTCGCCCAGCTGTGTGGACGCGCACAGCGACTAGGGAGCACTTACTGACCGCAGCGGGAAGAGCTCAGCTAGCCAGCCACTCAAATCCATTTTGTGTGTATGTGTGTGTGCGTGTTTGTGTAAGGACCTACGCAGATGGTGAATGCAGCTTTACAGATGTGGTTATAGGGTTTTAATTCCCCCCACCTGTCACAACGGCCTCTTGATCCCTCGTGTCTGGCTATATGTGGAACGAGCCTAGCGCTGGCTTATACACACATGGCTTGACTCAAGACTAGAATGTGACAATGGGAAAAGGAGGAATTTCTTCAGGCGCCAGAAGTTGGCTGATTGTCCAGGATGCCTCTAGCTACAGCAACACCCCCCCCCCCCCCTTACTCCACCCAAAAACAGTTTTTCCCTTAGGCATTTGACACAGATTGAAACCTCTCTCTAGCCTCTCTTGTTTTTTTTTTTCCATTCCCTTGTTTAACCCTCTTTGTCGCTTGTGATGTTAGCCTTAAACCAGGTCTGCTTGTTCCCTTGTGGAGCCTCGAGGCTCCAGCCAATGTAGCTGTTTCTTTTTATGGGTAGTCTGGACTGTCGCTTCGAACAAGGCGAATATGAAGGCCGAGTGGAACTTCTTGCCTCTCCACACAGGCTTCACCTATCACCACCCAACACCACCCTCCTTCAAACTTGTAGGGCCCCCCCCCCCCCCCCCCCCCCCCCCCCCCCCCCCCCCCCCCCCCCCCCCCCCCCCCCCCCCCCCCCCCTTTTTGAAGCCCTGCCGCCAGTGGCGTCATTAGCTCAAGTGAAATGAGAAGTACTATCTGGAATCCTGTTGTCACTCCCGCACTTGCATATTAGACCAGGGAACTACGCTCAGTCTCTCACACACCTGGGATTAGCCGCACCCTGGCAGAGGCCCGTCTGAGGTTACCGACTCTCCGCAATCTGACATTCCTTCCGGGGATAACGGGTATACAGGGTTTCTGTCCGTACAATGCACTCACAGGGAACGCTGGCGACGAACAGTGCGTTTCACACCTTCCCGGGAACTTTGTTAATCATCCTCTGACACAACGTCCGTTGCTGATGAGTCGGCAAACGATAGTTTGGGTGTCGGTGGTAATCAGTGATTGAGAGGGAGAGTGGGGTAGAAACTTTTCAGCCAAGGACTATTTTTGGTTCGTATTGGGGGAAACTGCGATGTGAGTCAAACGAGGCTGAGTGTGTGGCCCCACCTGAGTGTGGAATGTCACACCTGGATCAGAGCGTCGGTTGCCAAATGGCATTCGTCATTCGGGGCTTTTTGCTGACGTCCAATCGGGGCTCTCTGACAGTCAGACGACTCCTGTCCTCATTGTGCTGCACTTCCTGGAAGGCCCTCTGTATATATCCTCCAATCTACACCCCCCCCCCCCGTTTCAGGGATGTTATAAGCGGCCGCGAACGTTTCGCCGGGCAAACAAGCGTTTCCTATCGGACCGATGCTAGGAGGCCCCTCTGTGGCGTCTTCCTGACATACCGAACCGAGGGAGTAGCAGGCGTGTGGGGTTGGGTGGGGCGGTAAGGGTGTGTCCCCGGGCTTGCATCGGGGGAAAAGTATAGGTCCTCTTGCTGCGGTGAAGGAACGGGCCGGGGACAGCGTGAGCCAGAGAATTACTCATTAACCTGACCACACCGCATGGGAGCCGGGAGCAAAGTCCACACAGCGACGCAAACCAGCAACAGTTCCTGGATGTTACTACAAACATTGTAGACGTGTGTTTGAACAACTCTGTTTCGCATTCGCAAGTACACAGTTTCTGTCAGTACACCGCAATATAATGCTGTATTTTTTTAGCTTTAAATTATACTTTACAGCTTAAGGAATTCTTTCTGTCCAGGTGATTTTTGTTTTTTTTGGGGCAAGGCTTTATGGATTTGGTGGGTGGGGCCAGATGGTCACGAGTCTGCTGCAGGATGTTTTACCAAACATAGTTAAACTTAGTTAAAGAATTGAGCCATTTATCGGTGTCTCTGTTCTCTGCTATTCAATCACCAGCTTTATCAGGGTGGCCATCTATAGTCTGGGACAGTCAAGGTCAGATTACAGTGAAAGTATGCAGTATTGGCGTTGCTTCGAATAATGTGTGAATGCTTGAACCTGATTAAATAAAATGGGAAGAAGATTGATTGACAGCCAGGCGGAGTCAATAGAATGTCAACAGTATCTAACGCGTTTGACAAGTTTTGTTACTGAAGTGGATTCCGTTGCAATAAAAGGCCCATTGGCCGAGCCCTGTAGTCCTGTCCTGGGCCATATAGATAAAAAGATGACTTTGGCCTAGGAAAAAAACGATTTCACAATGGAAAATGTATCTTTTAGCTATTTTTATTTTTTTAAATGGAGGTGCTTTAATTATACAACTGGTGACCGTTGTGTGCAGAGAGCCTGTAACCCAGTCTCTGTTTTGAGTATGAAATCTTTCCATGTAAATAAGAGGTTATTAGCTAATGGACGGTTGCCTTGCTAATTAATGTGTTATTGACACCAGACATGACTTAAGCTTGGGAAAGCGCACCGCACCTCTTGCGGGAGAGAACGGGCGAGGGAGACGTTTTCTTTGTCCACAAACAGTTGGCTTGTACCGGTGGCGTGTTGCTGCAAGCTCAGGCAGCGCTGTTGATGGCCGACGCCCCACACAGTGAACCCCCCCCCCACCCCCACGGCTTAGGTAGGCAGCTGACTGGGCTGTGAATCACCTGTTTACTGTTCCCGGCGGAGCTGAGGGAGGCGCACAAGGTTCTCTCGGAGGCCTAGAGAGGGAGACCGCCACACACGCAACGACGGTCACCTCCCATGAAACCGTGGTGACTTGCCTGTGACTCACCAGTCTGCCGTTCCAAATGCTAGCGCGGTGAGCGCGCATGAGGGGCTCTCGGGCTCGATGGCCTGGGCTCACGTGTGGGCGCGCTCGCAGCAATCTCCTTTCTCCCTGAACCCTAGGGAGAACACAGGAAAGTCATTAGTGGGAAATACACAATTATGCACAAATATCTGCTGCGCCGTTGGCCCCAGTGGAAAACCCATGAAAACCCCTCAGTTCTTGAGAGCGAAACATGAGAGACACACACACACACACACACGCCTCCCCGGGCTACAACAGAGGGAGTGGTGACCAGCCTCAGTCACATCAATAACAGGCTCTCTGCTTGGCTGACACTGAGCAACTCCAGACCCATGTCAGACGTATTCAGACAAGACCAGTTATGCGCGCTGACACAAGTAGCTGTCTCGGTTTCTCGCTAGTATTCAAATACTTAGGAACTGCGTACGAAAAAGCGCCAAACAAAGTCGTAATACGATCTAAAATGCAGTGATTCACACGCTAGATTGAGCTGATTTTGCAGATTGTTGTAGGTAAATTGCATGCAGATAGTGAAGGCCCGGGAGATTCCTGGGCTGCGTGGGAATGTTCCGGTGCATTGCCCGTCCAGCACAAACACCCATTCGGTGGACCAAACATTGTCACGGCACTCCATGTCATCCCATGTCTACAGAGACGAGGCTACTACAAGATGAAAAATAAATGAGCTTTCCTTAATTCTGGGCAGCCTGGCAAACGATTACTCAGCTCAACCCCATCTAGCTCATTTCCATAGCTGCATATATTTGGTGTAAAAAGACAAAATCTCCTTCCTATCAGATGTTTGATGGCGTTGTTAAATCAAAGTTCCCGGGCTGCCAGCCTTCCTTAATGCCAGAAATATTTAATATTGTAAGAACCTGCCTCCAGAGTGTAGAAACGGACAGGGAGAAATATAATGGTGTAAATGCCAATGCACACCCATATAGACATGGAGTGCCAAATATATCCTGGTCTTTTTTTTGGAGGGTTCTAATACTAATGCTCCAAATGCTCATTCAAACTTAATCTGACCATCTACAATGTGGGGGTACATTAGCATAGAGCCTTGTTTCCGTTAACCGCGTGTTGGTAGTCATTCGTCTGTTTGCCGTCTTGAGATTGGAGTAGATACATGCAGTATTGTTCACACTGCATCTACATTTAAATGAGCTGCATGTCAACATGTGAACACATGGACTTACTCACACCTGGCCTCTGCCCTTTAGGAGAATGGCTCCATACATTAGGAGTCACATACATGCTTCCCACTGACTCTCCCACAGCCCTGTTCAGTGTGTACGGGCACATACTGCATGGTAGAAATGCTTCTGCTTTTCTAATAAGACCATCACTTCAGTTCCAGTAACTCCCATCACTACAAACCACTAAACGCACTGTAAATAGTGGACTGACTCTGCACTCTGAATTGCCTAAACCTGGGCTTTCGCTCTTCTAGAGAATCATTTTAAACTGTAAACATGACATTACAAAACATTTAACGTGACAATGACTGGAGAGGGGAACAAAGGAATTCGGGTCAAGAACCGAGAGAGAAATGCATGCGTCTACCTGGGTGAACCAGGTGAGCTAAACAATGGAAAAGACTGTTAAGACATTTATAAAGACATTCACACCCAGGGAGTAGGTTGTATCTGCAGGGGAATGAGCTTGTTGAGGACGGAGGAAAAGGCTGCTGGAAGTTGTTTAGGTTTGAAATCAGTCAGTGGCAACGTTTGTGCTGTGAAGGTGTGGCCTTATGAGGAACCGGGTGGATCGTTGACTAACCACTATAAAGGCGTGGCTCTCCGAGAAACTGTGTTGCCAGGTCCTCGCTTTCACACGGTGGACCTGCCGAGCCGGTTCTGAGGGTCCATACTGTGCGTCAGCAGCCGTCAGGGAGGCAGGCGTCTTGCTCTCACGGCCGCGTGCGTGGGTGTAGGCACGGCCCGGGGTTAAAGGTCGTCGGGGGGGGGGGGGGGGTGTGAGCACTCGGCATTCCTGTCTCTCCACCCCCTTTCTCCTCCCCTTTTCCTGCAGCCTTTGCTTTTCCTCAAGTGTTGCTATTTCTGGGACCCTTCAGAAGGACATTTGCCACCTCGCTCTCTTACCTGGGTGAGAGTAGTAGTCTAAATATAATTCCGCTTTACTCAGAATGGAATGAAGTAGCCAGGCCGTGTACTGGTATATTTACATACGAAATGGTGGGATTCTGGAAACTATATATTTTTTTTGTCTAATGTGAATTCTTGTATCTTGCAGGTAATTTTCCATAGCTGCTGGTTGAAGCCCCGGAGGCAAGCATGGCGATGCAGAGTAAGTTCATTGGACCGTTTCTTCTCTGTTTCAACGTTCCTTCTCTTTACAATCTGTTTTTCCTCCATTTCGTTCTCTTCCGGTTGGCCACTATTGTCATATTTCACTTCCTCGTCTCTTCTGCCCCTTCCTCTCGCCCCGCGAGCATCTTCCTCTCCTTTGTTCGGCCAAACCGGCCCCGTTAGCATAATAAGTGTGACGTACAAAGCGGGACGTTGTAATTTTACCATAACACCATATGAATCCCGGGCCGAGGGCTCAAACTGTGGCGGCAAATGCGGCGTTAAAGTTATGCCCTCGTACTACCACCGTGGTCCCCTCTGCAGTGCGCGAGGACAGCTCGGCGAAAGTGCACGAGTGGAAGCAGACGTACTACGGCGGGGACTCCGGGTTCCAGTCAGGAGCAACCACGGTGAGGACGGACGACGACGGCACTGAGTACAGCAGCAAGCAGTACACCACGGTCACCACCACCGTCGTCTCCGACGGCCCCGCCGGTAGGCCACGCCGGCACGCTAGTTTTCCACAAGGCCACTAAACTGAACCGTCCCTCCTCCCAGTCTCACAGAGTGACACCTCCTCTTCTCCCTCCCTGTAGATGTGGAGTCTCAGTACAACCTGACCCGGGCTCAGCGCGTCCGTGCCGCCATGTTCCCCGAGACCATGGAGGGCACCACGGTCCTGTCCACCCAGACGGACGCGTCCCAGATGACCAACGTGCAGCGGCTGGCCGAGCCCTCGCAGCTCCTCAAGACGGCCATCGTCCACCTGATCAACTACCAGGACGACGCCGAGCTGGCCACGCGCGCCATCCCCGAGCTGACCAAGCTGCTGAACGACGAGGACCCGGTACGGATCCGTTTTCCCCGTCAACCAGACCGTCATTGCTCACGATCATACAAACCCTATAGCAAATACCAGCGAGCGCCTTCCCTCACAAAGCTGACACGTCTTTAGGTCTCGGCCTGTTTCCGTGCAATTCCATTGGTTCATTCGCGCCGTTCGTTCGCATTACCCTTCGTGCTTCATCCTTTCTCGTGAAATGAAAACCGACCCTCCCCCGTTCCAGATGGTGGTCAACAAAGCAGCCATGATCGTGAACCAGCTGACCCGCAAGGAGGCGTCCCGCCGTGCCCTGATGTCCTCTCCCCAGATGGTGGCCTCGGTGGTCCGGGCCATGCAGAACACCGGGGACATGGAGACGGCCCGGGCCACGGCCAGCATCCTCCACAACCTGTCCCACCAGAGGGAGGGCCTGCTGTCCATCTTCAAGTCCGGAGGCATCCCCGCTCTGGTCCGCATGCTCAGGTACGAGGGTGGAGGTGGTGGGCCGGAGATGTGGAGATGGTTGGGTTCTCTTACCTCTGGGGTTTCTTACGGCTTATATTATTATTATTATAAAACATTTTCATATAGGTTTTTTTTTTACTTGAGGTTCTACAAAATGTCGTATCTACAGTCGCCAACAGACACGCTTGTTTGTTGAGCCACGCCTCCTTCTGAGGCTTTCCGTTCACGACGTCCGTCTCCCTCCGTCAGTTCCCCCATGGAGTCGGTGCTGTTCTACGCCATCACCACCCTCCACAACCTGCTGCTGCACCAGGAGGGAGCCAAGATGGCGGTGCGTCTGGCGGATGGCCTGCAGAGGATGGTGCCCCTCTTGAAGAACTCCAACCCCAAGTTCCTGGCCATCACCACCGACTGCCTGCAGCTGCTGTCCTACGGCAACCAGGAGAGCAAGGTGTGTGTGTGTGTGTGAGGAAAAGAGGTGTTTGACACCTATTCTTGGCTTTTGAGGATCTGCCATTTGTGACCAATGTCAAGGTATGCAGTGAGAGTTTGAACACCGTTCAAGTGAGTAGGTAAGTATGTTTGAATGGTTAACTGGTAAGGATTGAGCAGCTCTATCTGCTTCCTCTGGTATTGTGACTCCTAACCCGCTGGACTTGGTTCGCTAACCTGTTAAACTGTCCTACAAGACATGGCTGAATGATCCTGACGCACCCCTGCCACGCGGGAACGTGCATCACACAATTCCCGCCGTCATCTCCCATCAACCCCCTCTCTCACTCTCTTTTTCTCAGCTGATCATCTTGGCCAACAACGGTCCGGAGGGCCTGGTCCACATTATGAGGAACTACAGTTACGAGAAGTTGCTGTGGACCACCAGCCGTGTGCTCAAAGTGCTCTCCGTCTGCCCCAGCAACAAGCCCGCCATCGTAGATGCAGGTGGGCTTCCAAAGTGCCGCCGAGAAACCCTCTGTGTCATTTCCAGAGGAGGGACGCTCGGGAGGAAACGATGTTGGTGCATGTTTTTAGGAGGTTACAAACAGCGCCGTAAATGAGTTCTATTTTGCCTTCCCCTACCTGTTCGCCAGGCGGGATGCAGGCTCTGGGCAAACACCTGACGGGCTCCAGTCAGCGCCTGATGCAGAACTGTCTGTGGACCCTGAGGAACCTATCCGACGCCGCCACAAAACAGGTGAGCGGTCTCTCGCCTCGCGACCCTCTAAAATAACCAAATATACTGGCCCTTGCACGTCCACAATGTCACATGAAAAGGAATTTTAAGTGTAAAAAGAAATGTGTATATTTTTTTTTTTAGAAGAAGGTAGTGAACTTAAACGTCCTGTCCCTGTGTAGGAGGGTCTTGATAACCTCCTCCAGACCCTCGTGGGCCTCCTGAGCTCCGACGACGTCAACATGCTCACCTGCTCCACGGGCATCCTGTCCAACCTCACGTGCAACAACGCCCGCAACAAGTCCCTGGTCACCCAGGGCAACGGCATCGAGTCGCTCATCCACGCCATCCTGAGGGCCGGGGAGAAGGAGGACGTGGCGGAGCCGGCCGTGTGCGCCCTGCGTCACCTGACCTCGCGCCACCCCGAAGCCGAGGTGGCCCAGAATGCCGTGCGGATGCACTACGGCATCCCGGCCATCGTCAAGCTGCTCAACAAACCCTTTTACTGGCCTGTAATCAAGGTAGGGATAACCAATCGCGCTACTGCCGGAGGGCGGGGGCGACCTTCCCATTGGGTGTTTAGCCGGGTATGAAACTGGAAACAGGATGTGATGGAGGAATATAAAGGGGAACAGGGCAGCAGCGGTGCTAAAGGGAACATGCGAGAGACTCTTCTCTAAAACGGCCAGCGCTTTAACCCCGCCTCCCTCCTGCCCGGCAGGCTGTGGTTGGTCTGATCCGCAACCTGGCGCTCTGCCCGGAGAACCAGGCCCCTCTGAGGGACAGCGGGGCCATCCCCCGCCTGGTCAACCTGCTGCTCCAAGCCCACCAGGACACCCAGAAACACGGCTCCGCGGCCCAGCAGACCTACCAGGTAAACGTACGGTCACATCCATGTACTCTAACATGCCGCCGGACATCCACACGTCCTCGTCGAGGGCCGCAAAAAAAAACACAGTCCAGCCGGGAAACCCAGGCGTCCGGCTGGCTAACCTTTGTCTGTTTGGATGCGGTTGGCTAACTTCGGCCTCGTCCGCGCGTCTTTCCCAGGACGGCGTGAGGATGGAGGAGATCGTGGAGGGATGCACGGGGGCTCTGCACATCCTGGCCAGAGATCCTACCAACAGGGTGGAGATTGCCAACATGGACACGATCCCGCTGTTCGTACAGGTAATGGCCGTTTAGCTCGAATCAATATCGGATTCACTTGGCGTAGGATACTGAAAGCTTTTTCTGGATGCTACTTTTAGTCCTGTGCGCATGTAAAGTGCCCTGATCAATAACTCCTGTTTTGTTGTGGTCCGTTCTGTGTGGTTATCAATATTGTTATTATTGAAACGTGTTTGTGTTTACGTCGGTGTGTCTCTCCCTCTTCACCCAGCTTCTGTACTCTCCGGTGGAGAATGTCAAGCGTGTGTCAGCGGGCGCCCTCTGCGAACTGGCCCTGGACAAGCAGTCGGCCGAGAGGATCGACGCTGAGGGCGCTTCCGCCCCCCTCATGGAGCTGCTGCACTCCAACAACGAGGGCATCGGTGAGAACACACACACACACACCACCCTCCTGACTTCTCTTATCATGCAGGGATTCTGAGGTGGCGTTGTCAAGAGGGAGCTACACAGAGAATGCTTATTGTAGTCAACGACTCGACAGCGGACTGCATTTCCATAAGTCTCTCCCGGCCCATAATCTTTGTGATCCAATTGACCAAATTGCCAGGGTTTGAACCGGCTCTCTTGAGCGCTGAAGGGGAGGGGTCCTGAAAGGCCGAGGAGCAGTGTCCGCCATCCCCGCCAGGTACTAACCCGGTTTAACCCTCTACCCCCTAGCCACCTACGCGGCCGCCGTCCTGTTCCGCATCTCCGAGGACAAGACGGCCGACTACAAGAAGCGCGTGTCCGTGGAGCTCACGCACTCGCTCTTCAAGCACGACCCGGGCGCCTGGGAGACGGTGAGCGTGGACGTCAGAAGGGCCAATGACGGCCTGGATACAGCCCGAGGCACTTTATGAGCTTTGAAAATTTGACTCGCCTATTCTGTTCTCCGTGTGAGTCACTCGCTGACCCTGTCTTGACCTTTGACCTCCCCAGGCCCACAACACTGTAACCATGGAGGCAAGCTACCCGCCAGAGGGTGAGTAACTCTCTCCCTTGGAAAGGTGTCTATACTGCACATTCCTCTGGGACCGGGAAACCGCATCATGGGGCGGTCATCCTATTGTCTTATCTCGGCTGGCCAGTGGGTCCGTGTGCGACGCAGTGAACGTTTTACTGGCTGGTTGTTTGTTCGGTTCAATGTAGCCCTTTGCTTTGTTCGCTTTTTTGGGGGGTATTTTTTGGCTGATCCCGGGGTTACATTTTTTTTTTACCGTATTTAATTGTTAAGGGGGAAGCGAGACCTCTATATGACTTCAGTGGTTGAGTTAATCAGGATTGTGTAACTTTAGAAATATTGTCCTGTAGTTCCATGTAGGAGTGGCTCCCCGGTTAGCTGCATCCCTGGTGCCTTTAGCTTCAAACGGAGGTTGAATGATTGGCTCGGGTTGGTTTTTGCTAAGTTTGCTAGCTAAGCTGACAGGCTAATGTTGAAGAAATTGCGGCATTGGTCCATAAAACACATTCACTAAACTGCTTTGACGGCATCATCAAAAGCCTTTTGTTTTCTGATGAGGCTAAAGGAGATTACATAAACAAATTCTGATCTTATTGGTGATACCTTTTGGTTTTGTGTAAGCATGTTAGGCCAAGCTCTGTTGGAACAGTGTGATCTTGTCGTGAATGTGAATAGAAACGTGGATAGTTGTTGAAATGGGATTTAAATTGCAATCTTATCCTGCTAATTCGTCATTGAGTCTTAAAATTGTGACACCGTGACCTTGCAACGGTTGTTGCAAATCTAACAGCAGGCACTCAAAACATTTAGAAGGGGGAGTATTTTATTGTAACTTCTCGGGTTGTGAAATGCTTTATTCAACATTTATACACATTTTCAGCGTTAGATACAATGTTATCTAACACTGACTTTATAATTATTTGTGCTAACGTGACCATTAATACGACTAGCTTGCTGCTGCTGCTACTACGTTAGCTAGATGACCTCGTAAGTTAGGCACTCGTGGGTTTAACGACACCGGCGGGAAACCGTACCAGGGGACTGTTGACGTTGAAAGGGTGATGTTGACTGATTAGAGTTCAATAATGGCTATATAAACAGAACTTACCCGGCAGTGGAAGAGCAAGACTGATCCGTAATGCTGTTCTGTTTGCATTTGAGTTAATGGGGTTTCCCATCTTAAAGATCCGTACGCTTGTTATATTGTGTTATTCTGTATGCTTGTTAACTTGTTTAGCAGAATATTGTGAACATATCCTTCTACTGCATTTTGCAATCCCTGTGGGTGAAAAGGTTTTCGGAAAACGTATGCCGCGTTCATAAACCGGATGTTATAATATATCATGACTCGTTAATTGTGTGGGGGGCGTTACAGCCTTCTTTACATCTCATCTCCCTACTTGCGTCTCCAGACCAAACTTAGTGCTACGGTTTGAGCATCTCGCGCGTGTGTGTTTCAGATATGGACCCGGCCTATCCGTATCAGCAGGGCTACCCCGGGGACATGCAGGAGATTCCCATGGACGATATGGGCATGATGCACGATCTGGACTACCAGGGCAACATGGCTTACGACATGAGGCAGCAGGGATACACTGAGCCCTATTAGGACAGCCGTGGGTACACGCACGTTAGCCGCACGCATCTTCCGGCGTTATAAAAGAAAGGTCTCACGCCTCAAGTAGCCCAACGGAAACCGCTTGTAACGAAGATTCTCTGTTCTCTACAGACGCGGACTGAAGGTGGCCATGAGGGGAGCAGAGGGGACCGAGCATAAAGAGGATGGATGAAATTAGGACACCGTCTCCGTTTGCCTCAATTGTAATATATGCAATTCTCACCAACTCTGGGGGAGTCGTAATCGAACAGGGCTTGCATTCAATTTTTCTAAGAATATTGACTATCGATGATGCAAAGGTTTTTTTGTTTGTTGTTGAGGATGTTTTAAGGGTGTGTGTATGCTTTTGGGTGGGTTATCTATGCCAAAGAGATTTTTATTTTGTGATGATAATCATTTAGCGTTCTCTTTGTTTTTATTCGTTTTTGTTGTTACTCAATACTAGTTGAAAACACTGCCAGAGGTGAATTGACGACGTGTACTGTACAGCCCAGATGGTTTCTTTTTTCCTATGCCTTTGTAATGGACACTGCTGTTTTTACTCTTTCTTTTAACGCTTCACTATTTAACATTCTCCCACTATATGTTGAGAATCAGCTAAGGTTTATTTGCAGGATAGTACTGACCGTAATATCTCTGGCTGAATTTTCCATTGACTCTCAAACTAGAATAAAACCGCTCAATGAATAGATGGGAGTCTACTAGAGACCATTAATCAAGAGCCTTGGGATGAAAACTACTGACAGGGAATTTGTCTAAATATAGCTTTTACTGAAATTTTGTTTAAAAAAATAAAGAATATATTAAACTACAGGCCGACTGGGTGTTGATTGTTTTTACTATATAAAGCGATAGATAGGTTCCCAGAATTAGTGAATATCTGGAATGATCCTGTTTTCTTTTGTATAGTTTGCACAGGGAAAAGTAGACATTGACAAATAAGGGCTTGTGGCTCCATCTAGTGGCTGTTGAGGCACTATGGCCGGTGTGGGAAAACTAGGTCTGCACAGCGAAGCAATTAAATTCGGCCGGCAGGATGTAATAAAATGGAACTACGGTTTTAATTTTTGCCCTTCTGCCTGCAAATATTTTGATTAGGAAATTATTAATGAACCTCTACTTCAGTAAGGAACACAGACTAAGACCAAGGTATCTTTTACAGTTGGGCCCTGGTGTACATAAACAGGTTTACTACAAATGCAACTGCTTCATTTCAAAGACGTGGCCCCAGAGCCTAGAACCCAGAACAGCTATAGAACCCGGTAAGGGTAGAGGGAATCCCCAAGCAGCAACTCAAATTGCAACACAACCAGGAGGACTTCCAACAGGTACAGTGAGTTTGTCAGGACAGTTAGTCCGAAGGCTCATGTTAAGGTAACCAGGATACCAGCCAAATTAGTTGGAGCATGCTCTTTGTTTGAATCCAGAAAATGACATACCTTTTGCATTCACTTCTGCAGAATTTCATGAGTGCCAGTACATCTGGAGTTGTGTCAGTCTTCTTAGCTCTTATGTTTAACAACGGTATTGCCAAGTGTTAGAAATCTGTGAGCCTTATAGATGCAACAAACCTTCCATCTTCATTGATTGTGTCAAATCCATCACAGCAACAATTTGTCATGGCTGTTACCCCATTTTACATTCTTCCCAGCCACTTACTGTAAAATCAGTGATTATTTATGGAAACTTGGTCTGTTATAATAAGTAGTCATTAAACAGTAACCAAGATATTACACATAAAAGATGTATAATAACAGAAGCACATCCATAAAACAAAGCAGTTCATGGTTAAATTTCCCGACGCATCATGTTGGAAAAAAAAGGAGTTGACCGCTTAAAATCATTCAACTGGTTAAAATGTTCGTACGTTCTTTTTATTACAACATAAGAGACACATACCGTTTTTCATCAAATAAAACACCTGAACCTTTCAGCTCAAGTTAAAAGCAGCTGTTCATACAACGTTCCCATTGTCCAAAACATATCGGCCTCTCCAGTCACCACGGAGGGACGCCGAACAAACGACAAAAATCCTAACCCCCCCCCCCCAAAAAACTACCTACCTAATTATAATTTATACGCACAAAAACACATGACTGTCATTTCGGGGGTCACGGCAAACCAGCGGCCAGGATGCTGCCCAGCAAGGTGCGGTCCTTCAGAGCGTTCTCCACGTCCCGCTCCTCGATCTTCAGAGACACCTTGGTGAGGCGCGCCTCCTTGGCCTTCTTCAGGGCGACGATGCCCCGGCTCTCCAGGAGGCCGCAGAGCGACAGGCACTCCCCCTGGCCCACGCCGCCCACCTGCCGCCTGGCACACAGACGCCGGTAGACCTCGTGGAGCTGCGGGACGACCAGGAGGAGAGGCTGGCGTCAGACTGGGTCAGGGCCGCAATGCCACAGCGGCAATGGCGACAGGCCTTCTCTATTCGTGACCAACCAACGCGATTGGCCGAACAAGTGGGCGGGATCTGAACTCCCGTGCCCTTTTAGCGGTAGCTGGAACTCTCACCTTCCCCAGGGGGATCTCCCTGCTCTTGCCGGAGCGAGTCAGCAGCAGCAGGCAGCACACCAGGAGTTTCTGCTGCAGGGGGAAGCTCTCCCCGTCCCCTCCGCCCGACGAGGTCATCCGGTCGCCGTACACCTCCGACAGCACCCGCGCCACCTGGGGCACGCTCACGCGGGCTGCCGTGGCCCCTCCCCCCGGGCCGGCCGCCGCCTCCTTCTTCCTGTCGTCCGACTCCACCATCTCCACCGCTCTCCTGCGCAAAGGGAACCGTCGCAGTCAGACATTTCGGCGCGCTTATTAGGCCAGCGCGCGTTACCCACAATGCACCAGTGTCTTAAGAAGTCTGCGTGTCTCTTAAAAGTATCACAAGGTAGAAGGGCTAGCGTGGGGGAATGGAACCGGAGACGACCATTGATGGTCAATGATCGCGGTCCGATTGAGGACCATAAGGCCACCCTACCTGCAGATGTCCAGGGCCTTGCGTGCGTCCCCCGACACGGCGGACACCTTCCTGGCGCAGAACTGCACGGCCGTGGCGTCCAGCAGCTCTTCACCGGACGCCTGGGCCAGCCGGTCCTGTACGATGGCGGCGAGCTCCTGGCGGCTGTATGGAGGGAAGTGCAACAGCAGGGGGCGACAGTGAGGCAGCGACTGCAACCGGGGGAGGATGCGGTCGGTCAGGTCCAGAGCGTTGGCGATGCCTAAAGCGACACAACAACGGCACGGTTATCACACCTCGCCAATATTAGCCCAATGCATTTCCATGGGCTTAATATGCAGACCTTAAAGACAATGACTTCGGTTGTCCGGGCATCTTGTCATTATATAAAGGTCCGTCACAGACACCGGTTGATGGATGCTTATACTATCAATTAGAAAAACTGAATGAATAACTCTTCAGTTCATATTTTTTATTTATTTGCCAAAAACAGTCCTATACAATAACAAGTATTTATCCTAAGAGGATAAAAAACAGGATTCTTTTTTACCAATGAGACAGAGGCGGGACTTGGGCAAATGTGGCCACTCAAAGATCGTGTAGAGAACTTCCTGGGCCTTGCTGTCCAACTGATCCATCTCGTCCAGAACCAGGAGACTGAGGGAGTGAGGGGAAGTCAATACAGAAACACCCGGCATTTATTCTGCTCTAAAAGCTTCTGATTTGCGGTGTCGTTCTGCGGTTCTCAGAGGCGAAGACTCACACAGTGGGTCCGGCGCTGGTGAGGAGTTTCCGCAGCTTAGCGTCTGTGTGGCCCCCAGATGTCCCCAGCTTCTCAGCCAGCAGAGGGAAAATGGCGTGGGAGCTGCGCAGGGTCATGCAGTTGATCACCACCGTCTGGATATCCTTCAGCTCATCCTAGATAGAGAGATGAGCCTTACAGTTACACCCGGTTCATGACCATAAACAACGGGGGACTGAAATTTAAGTCATACATTGTATCGAGACTCCCAAGCCAATGGACATCCAATACGAGCCTAATGAGTAGTGGAATACTTTCTAATGCAAACAGAACCCAGCATACACAGGGAAGATGCTAAGGCTAGCAGTCACCAGCACCGTGGTGACTCATGCTAACAGAAAGCCCAGCATACACAGGGAAGAGGCTAACGCTAGCAGTCGTCAGCAACATGGTGACTTATGCTTACAGCGCTACGTACCTTCATCTCATGCAGCACCCCGTTGAGGCACGCGGTCTTCCCAGTGCCGGGAGCCCCAGAGATGTAAAGGCTGGCCTGGCTGGCCTTCAGAGCCTTGTCCTCCAGAAAGGAGCGGATGGAGTCCCGTTCAGCCTCTCTGGACAGGAGGCGCTCCGGGACAGCCGTGTGGAGGGCCTGCTTCACACTGTGGTACTTGGACTCTAAAGGGGAAAGACAGGGACGTGTCAGAGAACGGAGTCAGCAACAAACAAGAACAACCTGGACGACAGAAGAGAAGGCGAGGAGGGTCGCAAGTCTTACTTTCAGCAAACAGGCGGACGGCCCTCTCTGAACGGGGGGTCCCCCGCCGTCGGCCCGGGGAGGACCCTGGGCAGGAGGTGGCGGCGAGGGGCTGCCGCTTGGGGGACAGCGGGGTCTGCGGTTTCCCCGGGGACAACGCAGGGGTGTTCTCGTCAAAGCCCAGCTTGCGGGGGGACGCAAGGCCCGGGCGGCTCTGTTTAGGGGGGGAGCCCAGCAGGTTGGCGCTGAGGTTACAGCCATTCTCGTCCCCTGAGAAACACCAGACACACACGGACAGGGTTAGGTTAGAAACGTGGCCTGCGGCATTTATATCTTCTGCTGAAGCCTTCACCGGCGCTATACATTTTAGTGTTTACCTTATGTGTGTGTGTGAGAGAAAAGACAAGTTACCTGTGCGTTTGCGGGGGCTGAGGGGGATTCTTGGGGTCAGTATTGGGGACAGGGGTGTGGCTTTGAAGGGCTTGCATCTAGGAGAGAGGGGCATGAGTTGGATCCACTCGGGAAGGGCCTTGGGCTCCACGGAGCAGGGGGCCTGGGTTTCATCTGGCGGGGGGTCGCCCTGGCTTTTCACACCCGCCCTGGACGACTTGCGCCGGGGGAACGGCAGGGTCGGCTGGGTCCGGGAGCGTGTGCTGGGCATGTTAGCTTCAAGACCTGTTGCAAAGACAGAACAGTTCAGGTTAATCCCTGTGACAACATCCATGGGCTCTGTTTCGCTAGCAAGTTAGCAGAAATGTATAAGTGTTATGACGACAATCTTAACACACGTGTGATTTTGGCACCAATCACATCTATAGCAATCATTGATTTAAAGGACACCTTGTTGAAACCTCTAAACAATAACAACTTGTCTCCACGTCGTGTTCCCTTAACAAACGAGAACTGTATAGTTCTAGTTCAGGTCTCTGAGCACTACCGTCCTAGCTGTTTTCACAGGTCAGTTATTATAGTCTATTTCTTAAAATCAGGTGTCCTAAATTAGGGTTGGAGTGAAAACAACATTGAAAGTTGTTCTACTAGCTAGTCCAGTGTGGTTTATGGTGGGAAGGATACCGCGATTGTCTAATGCGAGTACAAGGACGAGAAAGATTTGAAAAATGTAGTTAAAACATTAACTGCAGATGTCTAATTGTGATTTTTGCTTGTTTTTATGCTAACTGTTACAATCGTATAGTTAAATTTCTACTGTAAATGGGAACTGACTATAATTCATAATGACTTGGATGCATAAGATCAAAAGATGACCAATCGCTTTTACCCGTGCGCTGCTTTGAAGAGTATTCAAAATAAATTAGTTAATCCCCGATGTTGTAACATAATTAAAATCTATATTACTGTAACATTCGTTTTGTTTCCGGAGCATTGAAGGTGGTGTGAATAATCGGTAGACTCAATGGCTAAATTATCTAGTCATTCTGGCGCCAACAGCATAAAAGCAGTAATCAACACTGAAATAGGTCAAAATAAAACACATGAAACGAAATACAAAGGTATTGTTCTCAAATTGTGTTTCATATCAGTAGGTAAAAGAATCGATTCAACAAAAATCCACTAAATTTGCTAGTTAGATAACATGGACCAAAATTATCTCAGAACATTCTAGAAGTAGAATAACTTGACAAATCGAATTTAGAAGATTTGCCGAATTTAGACTTAAAATCAGTTTACTTTACCTTTTAAGTATTCCGATAGTTATTTTAATGAAATGTCGTAGTATATTCTGCCGCCCGCTCTTCAAACTCTGCAATCTGCTAGACTACAAACTAAACTAGCGCCAAATGTCTCCACAACTCCTCCCCCAGTCAGCTGGACTTTTGGCCCTGACGCCCGATTCGTCTTTTTTGTGTACGTGTTATTTTCCTAGTCGGTCATTGGCTCATCTTGGAGAGTCTCACTCTCACTGTAAATATTAGGTGGCGGGAGTTATAACAATGTTCTACAGCTACAGAGTACCAAACAATGGTGTGTTCAAACTTTTGGCAGGTGCTGTATTTTGGACGACATTCTCTGTAACTCGGTAGTTTTACAGTTTCTGAGAATTACAATCTGACAGCAATTTAAATATATGATTTACAGTATGCAAATAATAGGGTATTACCGTACCGAGTACATACAGACGGGTGACAAATAAAAGGAAAAACCTTTGTAATCAGGGGTCTATTCACTGAAACCGTACTTCAATATTATTCTTGAGCGTGTAGTTCTCCACCGGCTGTTCTTGCGGGAGTCTGATAACGTCCTATATTGAACTTTTTTGTCACCTGGGAAAGAGTTTTCCTTACATGTGGCAGTAATCCTCCACAATTGAAACACACTTTCCACAAGTCATTTACTGATGTCTGTCCAATATATCTATCTAACTCCAAGTGTAACCTCAGTCACTGCTCCTACTGAAACAAGCCAGTAGAGCAGTCTTTGTAATGATGCTCCTCCCATAATTGACACAATAATGAACCCGGCCATCTTGAACCACAACTCAGGTCGCGTGGGCCAGCTCAACATTGTTTTTATGAGCATGAAAGGATGTTCATTTCTTAATTGTATCATATAGCACACCTGTATGGAAGCACCTGCAATGGTGGTCTCTTGTTCAGATGTTTCCTGTAGTTTGTCACTAATATATATATTAAGATATTTATATATATATATATATATATATCATCAATATTCTTACATTCACAATACATTTCTGCAAAAACACATGCTTTTTATTGTGCATTCAAATAACTTGCAAAGAGAAACAAGTACCCTTTTTCCCCAAAGGCATATATTTATTTCAAATAATAAAACACGATTGATTAACAAGTTAGTTAAATGGCCACGGTTGGAATGAACAGGTTAAGAACATGAGAACACATTCAATGAGTCACCTGTGTGAGAAAAGAATGATTGATCATTCACATACACACAGGTTTGGGCGTGAGGGGAAGTGCTGCAAAGAGACCAGTCTCTCTGGCCATCAGATAAAGCCCATTTGTGTTGTTATATTCTCATTTTATCAATTTCCTCCCTATATTACAAGCTTTTTACAACATAAAAATAGATCAATAACTATTATGACAATATTCCTCATATGTTCTGTAAATATACATTATTTATTGCGTTTTATAGACTCACTTTTGTTTCCTTTTTAAATCATTCTTCATTAATGCACTGGTACCGATAAATATAACAATAGTTGTAAGGCAACTGCCAGGCTGAAAAGTAAATAAAACAAATGGAGATGAGAACAGGAATCTATCCAGATACTTGCTCCTTTGCTGTACTGGAATAATAACAGAAGTCACAACTCTACAACAGTTGAATGACACATTTTAGCTCCTCTAAAGTCACCTATCTAGGGCCTTTCCAGCCAATATAGTCCTCTGGGAGCTCTGGAGGTCTCCCCTAGTTGTCCCAAGATTAGCATCGCTCACAGAATTATAACCTTAACCATTAGCATAGAAAACATAAAACTGACCCAAGAACAGCATCGAGGGGAAACTTTGCCCTGTGTCTTCTCTGGCACTTAAGTGTTTTGTTTTTTTGGTTAGTTGCTGCCAACAAGCGAGAACACATTCAAAAAGGTTCCTTGCATAGGAATGCATTAAAAAAATAACAATCTCTCTGGCTTCCCTCCTATCGCATACCGTCCACTCCAAAGAGTGACTAAAATGATTACTCCCTTGAAAGACTAAGTGTTAGGGTCCCTTAAAAAAATCCTGAAATACACAGGGCTGAATGATTGACAGTACAACAAAGCAACCCTTGGTAAATCCACTCTGTAGGAATGACCATGATCACCCCCTTGTGGGAAAAGACAGAACAGCATCAAATAAAGTCAAATGAATCCAACAGTACTCAAAAAGTAGGAGATGTGAACTCAAACACTCGTTAAAGAGTAGTGGTAATGTGGCTTCCTGAAGCATATCATAGTGTTTTTTTTTCTGTTCACCTCTAGTGTCAAAACATGACATCTTACCGGGAATACCAACGGTAAATCTGTCCTGTAACTCTCCCCATTGATATAAAAAAAACACCACCTGTCTCATGTCCCCGTCCAACTCAAAGTAATAAAAATTATTTGTTTGACGTAAATTATTTTCTATAGGGGACAGGCTGCACATATTCCACTCCACCCAGTTTTGGCACATGAAGAATGGAAAAACATTTATTCCAAACACCTCCGCAATGGGTTGGACTGGTGGCACGGCCATGATAAAACCTATAGAAAACACACTATAAAGACCACCACACACAACCAATGTGTTGTTGGCAATATTACTAGTGTTGGTGAATCACCGTCCCAATACATCTAGGGAAAATAAATGTGCCGGTCAACATGTCAACTTAGAAAATGAAAACTAAATGACTGGATTTCTACCCAGCGTTTAACATTATAAAGTCTTAGTCCCATCTTTTCCTTCCGACAGTACAGACACTGCCGTTAACTCAGGAACCTCGTAAAAACGACGAGTTATAATAAATCATAACTCGCCGGTATCGTCGATCACATGGAATGTGAGCAAACGTCAAACAACGGAATGTAGAATTCGGAAGTCTTAGTTGGTCCTGCTCCTAAAAGTGTCCCCCCCCCACATCCTGTAGAAAGACTGGCTTGTGGCCATATCACAGTCAGCATTGTTCTGTTCGATCTTGCAAAGAGACTCCTTCCCCAGAGAGCCCCTGGTAGTGTATAGTTTAGTAAAATTGTAGCGTTGTTCTAAACAAAAGTAGCGTTTCGGCTGTGACATGCATATGGTTGGTCATTTAAAGTGTGTCTACGTGTACAGCTACATGTGATGACTGTTCTTTTGCCCCCTGAACGTCCTCTGATAAGAGTTACGAAGTCCATTTTGCACTCCTGAGATCCATATTTCACCTTCCCACAGGCGGTGCTGGAGGTACTCCCCGTATCATGCCTACAGGAAGAAGAGGAAACGAGGTTAGATAAGGTCAGTTCCTACCTTAAAAAAATTAAATACAAGAGGTGGTAAGTAGGAAAAATGTCTGAATCACTGGTGATATTAACAGCATCAAATTAAATCCAAGTCCGTACCTGGTACAGGTTTATTGCCTCTGCTGGGGTAGATCTTTGTGATATTCTTATATTCCTCAGGGGGTGGTAGGTCTTCCAGAGAGTGGAAGTTGAACTTGGTTTCAAAATCATCTGTAGGTTTAGAAAGGAGTGTCAACACATTATTTAAAAAAATGATAAATGTCTCTAGGAATGAAGGCTGACACTTTCAGTGAAACACCACACTGTTAACACAAACTGAGAGAACACATAATTATCACAGTATAACGCAAAGCCAATTAAACTTCAGGGATATCAATCTGTCCAGTTAGGAAGCAAAAGCAATAGTGAATCAATGTCACCTGTTTTGGAGCAAATGAAAGTGACAACAGGTACACTGGAGTCACAACAGCAAGACAACGCCCAAAAAGGGAATTGTTTTGCAGGTGGTGGCTACACACAACTGACGCCTCCTTTTTCTTCCTGACCGATTCTTCTCCAGTCTCCTTGTCTCTACTGGTAGCACGATGCAGTACCAGCCACTTCAGGTTGCCCCGGCTACTGGTGTGCAAGGCTCTGACTGAACTGTGGCAAAACAGACTCCATGGGGATTGCATGAGGGTCCTGGGCAGCTCGGAAAGCATTGGCAAGAGAATTGGCAGGCCTGCCACTGGCACTCTGTTTGAAAGTCCTCAGACCTCACACTGGTGCAGTGGGCCCTGGGTTCCTCCTGGTGCAGTGGGACCCTGGGTTCCTCCTGGTGCAGTGGGCCCCAGGTTCCTCCTGGAGCAGTAGGCCCTGGGTTCCTCCTGGTGCAGGACAATGCCCAGCCACATGTGGCCAGAGCGTGCAGGCAGTTCATAGATGAAGACAATGATGCTACTGACAGGCCCACATGTTCCTCAGACCTGAACCCAATTGAGAACCTCTGGGACGTTACATATCAGGGCATACGATCCAGCCACGCAAGGCTCCAGATGGTCCAGGAGCTCACGAAGCCCTGATCCAGGCCTGGGAGAGGTCACCATCCACCAAAGAAAGATTTAATACATTTCCTTCCTGGAGACCCGATGGGTGATTTAGGTGTTCCCTTAAGTTTTATGGAGAAGGGTAGAAAGTACAGGAAAGCTTCAGCAGGGTGCTGCATGAAACATGTCCTATATTTGGACTGGAGGACCTTGCTGTATTTATTACAATTCAAGCCACATACACGGGTCCACTGAGAAACATTCATCTAACCAAGCAACTTCTGAAGGCCCTTTCCTGGTCATGTGGCAAGAGGAACCATAGAAGGTTATTTGAATTACTGACACGGAAATAACGTGAGGAAATATTTACATGCAAACAACAAAAAAGTATTAGTGCCTCCAGTGTGTCGGTAGGTCTGAAATAGACCCATTCTGCGATTCTCATCAGAGACGTTATTAGAAAATGCATCTAATCTGCGGTCATCTTCAGACCAATCAAATCCCAGGAAAATATTAGCCAAATAGCATCATGTTGACATCTTGTGAAAACATGGCTACTTCTGGACTAATGTTGTTACATAAATTGACTGGGAATAAAGATAAACAACAGTTTGGACAGCGCGTTGTCCTGATGGTAAGGGCATCCGAAATAGGTTGACGGTACGCAACTTAAAAATATGTTTCCAACCAAGAAAGGAAAAGGATATTTTGACAAAAACCAGCCTCGCCTGAATGTACAGTGACCCGGAGGATCGGCACTGACAAACACGCATGGGGTGGAAGGGGGCAACGAAGGGGGTAACGAAGGGGGCAACCAAGGGGGCAACCCAGGGGGCAACCAAGGGGGCAACCCAGGGGGCAACCAAGGGGGCAACCCAGGGGGCAACCAAGGGGGCAACCCAGGGGGCAACCAAGGGGGCAACCCAGGGGGCAACCAAGGGGGCAACCAAGGGGGCAACCAAGGGGGCAACGGGATGACTTACCCACGTGGGACTTTGACGAGGACATGGAAGAGTGTCCATTGCGGATCGGTGGAGGAGGCGGTGGGGGTCCCGTGCGGGTGGAGGATGAGGGGGGTGGAGGGGGCTTGGGCCCCCGGTTGTGGTGGGCTGGCTCAGAGGAGGTGGTGTGGGCAGCGGCGCTGTGGATCCGGTACGGGGGTGGGGGAGGAGGCCCTTGGCTACCGCCTCCATTCCGTGATCCCGGGTTGGGCACAGAAGGAGCTGCATCGTTAAAAGCAAAAACAAAAGTAAGATTGCGGCTGTAAGACACCAGAATCTAGGCCTAATTATTGTTGCAGCATTACAGGAAAAACCTTCATTCTTTCCACACTAAAAGGACGCTGCTATTCAAATATTGTTTTGAAACCCATGAGCAAACCAATCTTTAGAAACTAGCTTTAAAGATAAAATGAGCGCAGAGGTATTATACGTCTGTGATGTATTGCTGCAAATTGACATATTTAAAACGGCAACAGGCATAGTTTCTCTATTCAAACCATGTTTTAAAATAACAGGACTAGTCAGATAGAGAAAGACTAAAATCAAAGCCTCTTATGTTCAAATACTATAGGCAACGGTAAAGAAACAGAAACCGAGATGTAAACAGAGAGGAATGTAATAATATTCCAGAGGGTTTGTGGAATGCAGAGAAACCAGGAGGAATCACAGCGATGGCCTCAGCAGTCCCACGACAACAAGAAGTCGCCACGGTAAACAAGTGTGTTCCTGCTACACTCACATCCAGTAGCTCTACAAAGGCCGATCTTCAACCCTCCAGCTACTACCATATTACATTTCCTCAGACATTAGAAAGTGTCTAGAGGCGGGCCTTGGTTGGAAATTGGGCATGATACACTGTGATAGTACGGCCTAGACCTTACTACACAAATCATCCTCGTTGCATCCCAGTACCTGATCTCCGTCCGGGGGGCTCCCTGGCTGGCGGTGGCGGTCTGCCTCCACCTGAAGGCGCTACAGACGGCGAGGGCGGCGGAGGGGGCGCGATGCTGCGTCCGCTATGGCCGCCGCCCGGGTGGCTCTTCTTGTTCAGGGAGTTGTGCCTCTGGGGCAGCCTGGGAGCCCCGTCCCCAAGGTGATGCCCCGAGGGGCCGTTGGAGGTCCCCCCGGAGGGATGCCTGTATGGCGGAGGGGGAGGGGGGGCCGAGGACCCCCCGGTGGGCGGCCGAGTGGAACCAGGATGCGGCCTCGATGAAGGAGCGGGGGCACCGCTTGGCAGAGCCGGGCCCCTCTGAGGAGGCGCGGGGAGGGGAGCGTCCCGGCCGTTGGCGTGGCCCGTCGGGGTCCTCTGCTGCGGGGTGGACGGGGCGGTGCCACGGTTACCGCCCCGGTTGAACGGAGGGGGCGGGGCCGGGGCGGAGGCGCTTTGCTTCATGCCGGAAGGCGGCGGCGGAGGGGGCGGGGCCGAGGCTGAAGCGCTGTGCTTCATGCCGCCCGAGGAAGAGTGGGAGGAGCTGCTGGGGGGGCGGATGTCAGGGAGGGAGGGGCGATGGGAGCGCTGGGGCTCGGGGGGCTTGTCTGCCGGCGTGGGGGAATTGGAGCGGCCGGGGGAGGGCTTGGGGGCCGCAGGTCGGGACCCGGGAGGGCGCAGGGCTGATCTGCCCACGGTGTTTTCTGGAAGTAGGGCAGAAATATATCCTTTTGACAAGACAATAGACGGACCCCAACCATTAGGAGACACATTCACAGCCAACGGAGAATACCAAGCAGCCCGGGGGGGCACCGGCCCCTCTTACCTCCGGCTCCCACTGATCGTAGCTTGGGCATGCCCCCAGCGAAAAGGCCTCCCATTGGCCCTGGTCCTGCAGACCCCACGCTGCTCCCTCCACCACCGCCTTCCTTCGGTTCTACAGAAAGCAGTGAAGGACAAAAAGCCCCGTTACGCCGTCGGTTTGACAATGCGTGAAAGCCATTAGTGGCACAGAACGTTCCATGGGAATACAAGTACGGCCAGTGTGTGTGTGGGTGTGAGTGTCAGCTGGGGTGAAAGGATGGAGTCAAAACTCAAGACTGATCACATCGATGTTTCTTACTCTCTATAATAGGTGCACTTCTGTCATTGACCGCCGTGACCTTCTTCAGCCTGGCTCCTTTGCTGATGTCAGACAGCAACGCTCCACGCCCCTTCGCTTCATCCCGATTCAGCTTAGGCGCAGTAGTGTTTGCCTGGAGGAAGCGTGGTTGACAAACCGCGTTAGTGGACTTGAGCCGGGGGAATTGACCCCCCCAGTGACAGTGACATGAAATGCGCGTGCTACAGTCGGCACGGAAGACAAAACCGACAGGCGTTTTGCGATACAGGTTAGCGGTAAGGCCATCGGTGCGTTCTGCCAACTCTCCACCTTCTTGGGGCATTTTGGGGCGATTTGTTTCAAGCCAAAACCCGCATCCGTTATTCATGGCCTTCGCAAACATGCCTCGCTAGTTCTCGAAATCTTTCCGTGCCGAATGTGGACGTCATCCACGGCGGGCGAGGGGTATGAATCTAGGACATGCTGTCAGCCTGTACAATTAACACCGCGAATGCAGCACCTGGTTCTGCGGTCGGGTTTGTGATAATACAATGCCAACTGGACATGAGTGCGGAGGTCCATTGAAAGGCAGACGGACTGACCTGGCTAAAGGTGGGGGGAGGAGGTGGTCCTGGAGGAGGAGGAGGGGGAGGAGGAACAGGCATCCTATCCCTCGGTGGGTACCTTGGGGAAGGGGTGGGGGTGGGGGGGTGTTAGTGTATCGCCTCGGCTCTGGGAACACCCTCAGACACCTGCCAAACAAGACAGAGGAGAGAATCGAGTTAGTCCAACAAACAACAGGCTGGGTCAGGATGGGAACTACAGAACTCATGATTATTGGTGTGGTATGATGGCCGACACTGGAAGACCGTACTGAACTCAGGTCGCTCAACATATCCCAGAGAACTCTGTGACACCATTCAATTCACCCTTGCGCTATCCCGAAACGCTGGGTTACATGTCCTCACTCTGGGTTAGCAGAGCTCCCGGGCCGGTCGATTGGCTGGATTGAGCTGGTTGTGGACACAGGGACACAACGGGCTGAGCCGGCAGCAGCCCCAACCTGCCAGCACTCCCCCCTCCATTCCACACGCCGCCTGATGGAGTGTTCCAACAGGTTCTCACAGCAGCAAAGACATGGAATGTCACCAGGTGAGCTTGCCAAAAGGGTGACGAAAAACAGAAAGACAGCCGCCGCGGTAAGCGGTTACACGCGGCGACAGAAACCGAGAGTGGGCAGCCCTTCTCTTCATCCACTCACAAGACTTTCGTACAACCGGAACTGACGAGCAGTATGAAATTAAACATACATGGGTGCAAATGTGGTTATTGCCGTGTTGGACCACAAGTATATCACCACTACACCAACTGCACAGTCCCAGTATTGAATTACAACCCAGATGTGAAGTGCCTTGTGCCACATACCCACGCTTGGACGGTCTCAAGCCATAGGCGACAAGGAAACCGCCTTTTATCTGTGTCATTTGTCTCCAGCGACAGCAGAGCCAGTGAAGCCGTCACCATGTTAAAGCAGACCATTTCCATATAACTGACATGACCTGGTTGGAGTCGCAAAACACATGAGACACCCGGATCGATCAGACAAGAAACTGAAATTAACCAATCGCCCCAACTAGCACGGTCGGAAGGCAAGTTCCAGAGAGTAAATAAAACCTTCAAATATGGGACACACTAATGACTTCAACAATGCAATTCCAACCCGTTTCACTTTAAAATAATAAAACAAGCATTGAATTCAAATCAACAAATCCCTTTAACTGTTATGTAATACTATTTTTTTTGCAGGCATTTTAGCTTGTGTCTCAAGTCTCAACATGAGACATACATAACACATACATCAATTCCTGTGTGTTGTTCTGCAAATTCTGGAATTCAACTTTAATTAGCCACCCTGGATCCCTTCCTGCTTTGGGACACATGTGCAAATAGCAGAGGCAGGCAAGAACATGCAAATATAGGCCAGAGGTGAAGTGGATGATTTAGGATTCCAACACCAACTGCGTCATCAGGAGGAAACAGCCATTTGACTACATTAAAATAGCAAGTTCATTCAATAGTGATGTCTATGCTGGAATACATTTCCCAGCAGTTATGTTCTGTAACACAATGGTTCTCAAGGCCTTGGGACCATAAAGTACTGACAACTCTCAGTTCCACCGGTAGTCAATGTATTCGCACAGTGTCTCGTGTAGTCCCAGATTAAAGGGCTACAATTGCTAACCAGTAGTACTCTGGGTTGGATGTCTGGAATTCAGAACCATGACTCAAACTATGACAGAACACCACAAATATGGAGGCTTGATAGTCTATAGTAATGCCATGAATACACGGTTGCAATCAGACCCTTTTCAGGTGTACAGCCCAGCATCAAATTCAACTGAGACACAATAAGGAAGTTCAAGACTTTTGTTTGAGAAAAACGGTTAGGAAAAACTCTTGGCCGAACTACATATGAAATACAAAATTACTACTACTGAAAACGACCTGGCTAGATAGTGTCTTTATATTATGTTAAAAGATTTATAAGACGAATTACTGATATATAACAACCCACTGCCAATAATGTTTGCATAACTTTGATTAAGTAAGCTTTGTAAAACGTAGCAACAACTAAACAAGTGACTACATGTTGGTAGTTTCTGAAAATGTCTAATCAGAATTAGGCTCGAGTCCCTATGCACGTACTGTACTGTCAATCTAGATAGTGCCAGGTGAGCGAGTCACAAACATGCAACGAAAGTTCGACAACAATGTTATTTCTTTCCTCAGCTTTCGCCAAAAACGTGAGCTTGGCCACTTAAATGAACATTACTGTCTAAACAAACGCAAGCGAGCAAAAACAACATAAAGTTAGGTAACAAGCCCTCAAGAAACGAGTTGGGTCTGCAAGCTAATGTTAGCATGTGGGATTGGCAGACTTACCCAGTCTTGAAAGAATGCGAGTCTTGTCTTCAACAAAAACATGAATGGAAACTATACTTGTGGTAAGTTTGTTAACACAATCACGGGCTGTACAGTAGGTGTCCCTCTTGCTTACTTAACAAGAAAATGTTTAAAAAGCGGGCACGGACGCTAAATTAGCTTACTGGTTAGATCTATCAAATCTGGTAACCAAAGTTAGCTTGCTAGCCAGCTAGTTAGCTAGCCAAGTTACTGTTTACTCGCACCAGCTGTCAGCTGTCCTGTGTAACTTAGCTGGCGTCTTGAATATGTCTGTAAACAAGTTCTATGAATGTGCAACTACAGGTAATAAGACGTAGACTATGAATATCTCCAACGTATTTCCTATTTCCATTGACTTGTTATTCTACTCTCGTTTTGACCCCGAAGCAAAGCGGTACTCGCGCTTAACAGCGTTTGTCGGTCGCTTCTCGGAAACACGGAAATGGGCCGTCCAACACAAAATGGAGGCAGGTAACCGGATCACCGCCAACGGGCAAGTAAATCAATCTCAACCATCTCAACTGGGAAAACAGCGACATCTACGGAATGAAAACTGTGAACTTGAGTTAAATTGGATTTACATTTGGAGTCCGGAACGACCAAGTTGCTTTTGAGGTTTGCTATGGCAGAATTCTGCAGGCTCTTCTAGTTTTTTTTTAGCAAACTGCAAATTGACCATCCTGTTTTTAGGGCTATCTAGTGATTTTCACCACACGGTGTAGCACCTTTAGTTCTGCTGGTAAAGTAGTCTACAGCTGCTAGTTGACACATTCACCGTGGCCTGCTGAAGTGTTTGTCATCTGCTGGTTTTGTGTCAATTGCTGGCGAGTTCTTCCTTGGCCAACCAGGCCGTTTGACATTGCCAAGCTCACCAGGGCACAAGTGTCCCAAACAGTTTTGACTGCTTTTAGTTTACATTTTTCAGACTTTCTTGACATTCCTCTTTAGGTCAACAGGCACCAATAGCACACCTGCACCAATGTGACCGAACACACCTGACTAACCAGAAACACCCGTCCAGCCATTGTCCCAGTACTTTTTGTCCCCTGAAATTGTTCTACCGGGCACTGATTTATATTGATGTTGTACATAGGATGATGAGATTTCACCTACACATTGGAAGTAATGGAAACATGTTTCCTGTTAGCTACTATTTGCAGGTATATTACACTTTGTTATGATAAATTTCAGTATTACACTTGCATGGCTGCTTGACACTACTAGCTTATATAAATGGAAGATTGCATTTAGTATTCTGTGTTCAACTTTAAAGGCACATTTGTAAAGATTATACAGCAACAATACCAAAATGTCTCAAAATTGTAATGTAACTACTTTATCAGTTACAATTAATAAATCATGACAGATTTGGGAATTAACGTCCATGTTTTTCACTGTGCCATTAAAATTCACCTCTTTACTGCATCTTGTCTATGCTGGAACACATTTTCTCCCATTCAATTTGTCTAGCAATCTCTACATCTCAACACTCACATGAACATTTCTGATGGGGTGAACAAAATTTATTTAGGAAGATTAGTTGTAAAAGACCTAAATATGCATCTTAGCATGTAGATAAACTAGTCTCAAGTAAAGACATTGAAGCCAAAACAGGTATTTTGCAAAGATAAATACTTATCTTTATTTGAAAATGGTATAAAACAACTCAGTTGGCTTGGGATGCATTGCCATTCACCCAAGAAATTACTGATCAAAAGGCACTGTTTAACGTCTTTGCTCACAGCTCTACTGACATTTAGTTGTTGCATAATTCAGACCTAGGTCCTGTTCATTAGGCACATATGGGAGCAAACATTTTCAAACGGAAACGCAAAAAATAATTCATATGTTTTTTCGGGTAGCGCTTGTCGCCTCCATTTTGAATATGCCGTTCCCATTTATAACCTCCTCAACAGATTGGCCAAACTCCACGACCTCCATGGTCTAGGGTCATAGCATGAGTTTTTTTCTTTTCTTTTTTAAAGCACTTTAAGTCTACCAAATGAGGCACTGCCAATCAGAAAAAATCTATTTTTAGGTCAAAGTATTTGCTATGGAACAGTTGTCAGCCACCATAAAACCCATAGCTGTTGATTGAATTCATGTAAAATTGCAACATTGTGACTAGTTGCAAGGGCGTAATGCCCCCCCCCCCCCCCCCCTATTAGAAGCAGGTGAATTGGCCCTCCCCAATAATGAGATAAGAAAAATTTTAAATGTGTACCCCACAAAATGAAACTCACTTATACGCCCTGGACTAGTGGTTTGATTCAGTCACATCACAGAGGTAAACCTCAGCCAAAAGGTAGATAGACAAGAAATACATGGCATGGCCATTTTACCAGTATCGCCCTTTGGCCAAAATAATTTTTTTGTCTAACGTTCAGATCACGGACACCAGAGATTAACGAATAATATGCTCTGCTCTGCTTCAACCCAAATGTGAAAGCACAAAAGGCAGCGAGCAGCAGCGCACATTTCTTAGAACAAAATTTCAAGTATAATCTTCAGAATCCCAATGAGAATAGTCCAGAAGATCGACTCCTCTTCCTGGAAGTCGTCCTCGGGAGCGGTCGAGTAGCTCTCCTTCCCGCTGGCCTCCTGCGAGGGGTAGGAGCTCCTATCGAACAAGTCCTGCGGTGCCGTCTGGTCATAAAACACCCTCATATCAAACTCGCTCTCCCGGTGTGATGGGTGGCCGTAAATGCCGATCCCCACAGGTCTCTCAAAGTCCACGGGCACCACCACCATGTCATGGCCGCAGGTGGCCGACTGCAGCTTGTAGGTCTCAAAGTTGGGCCGCAGCGTTTTGTCGGACACGTAGAGGTCCGCGTCCCCCTTGAGGCTGCGCATGTGTAGCACAATCCTGCCGTCATGGTTGAGCCGCAAATAGCTATAGTTGCCTGCCCCGATGTGGCCCTGCACGACGTGGAGCAGCACCCACTCATCAGGCAGTACTTCCTCCTCCGAAGAGAGGAGCCCCCCAGCCAGAGACAAAAGGCACGCCGCAGCCAAAAGGCTGCAGGAGCACAGCGTCATAGTGGAGACAGACGGTCAGTCACCGACTAGACGAGACCCACCTTCTACCATCGGTTGACAACCTGGGGGTGAAAACATATTATTACATACAGTACAGTAGTAGCCTGATGAAGCATATTCTGGCAAATCCCCGAGGGGCGATTTGGTATATGGCCACGTCATATCGGTGTCAGAATGTCCGTTGACTTTTAAGGCATGTTTTGAAACCCGAAACACGCTGCCTGAAATGCACTGTATGTACAAGCGTTGAAAGACCTCTGCCCTATAAATAAATTAGCTAGGTACAGTACTTCTTAAGATTAGCAGAGTGACCTCCGCAACCTTGTAAAAATAATAAAACTCATATTGTTGTTTTCCACCTGCCAAAGTGTTACGCCCACCATGTCCTTCTACCTTGTTTTATTAAGACGGCTGGCTAGCTAATCATTTTGCAGATACAGACTAAGGCAGGTTAACCATTGTATCTGCATAACATATATAAACTCCGTTGTCTAGCTATTGTAGAGTACAAACTGAAATTGTATTTTGTTATATTAACGTATAAATAAATAAGTATAAATAATCGTCAGGGAATGTCAGAGTAAGGTATTGTGTCGGGTAATTGTCTGCAAAAAAACCCATCCTGCATAATTTAAATGCAAATAGATTTTTCTTGATACATAAATCACTGAAACCTTTTATTAGCCATTTAAACAAAACATTACTGCTGTCAGCGTTTCTGTCTTTAGCGAACTGGCTAATAAGCTAAAGATAACTAGCTACAGTTGTTGGCTAACATTAGCAAATAACTTTCCAGGACAAGAATAAACTGCAAATAATTATATCCATCATTCATGTTTTTAGAACTGAAAATGTCCGTGGACCAATGATCTACTCACCAACACATTGTTTTATAATCACAGATAAAGTAATTGTTTTGCCAGCATGCTCGATAGCTAATCAACCGTAAGCAATCAGACGTGAAGTTCACTTCTTCTTCCCATTTCCGTACTCTTACACTACACCACCACCAATGGCGTCGCCTACAGGACAGGGAAAGTATCACAGGACCGGCCAAAAGGAACACAAAATAAACCACCGGGCTGAAGTCACATCATCCTACAAACACAACAACCGTACCCTTCAGGTGAAGCAGCAATGGGGTGCCATGGACCTGAAAGGGGTCTTTGCACACATGAACAACACATCCCGGTGCTAGGCTCTGTGGTTATTGTCAGACTTACACAACCAAATAATTATGGCCCTGTTTCACACAGCCCATCTTCATGGATTGATTCAAGGCTGGTCATAGCTAAAATAGACATGCCAGACACGCTGGATCCATTCCATTTGACCTGCTATTGCAACAGATCCATGGTACTTTTAAAAAAAATAATAGGTAATACAATCGTTATTTTACCTGGTGTGTTAACAAAGAACAACCTGACAGGAATTCAGGCTGACTGCCATGCTCAAGGACATAACATATCCACAGGCATCCACACAGGTATATCACACCCAGACAAGAGGTACACTTATTAAGTATACAAGTTTGTCAGCTCAGAGCACCTGGGTATAAAAAGCTCCTCCCACAACTGCATCCTAAACCACATGCAGGTCACAGAATATAAAAATTAGCAGCAACACCTCACCCACTGATTCAACAGGCCACAGCATCTCTACCAACACAGACAGTGAAATGCAACATCCTCACCACCTGCATCATGGCCCATCTGCAGGCAGTGAAGACCGTCCAATATAATCCTACCTACACCCCAAGTATTGCGACCCTGACAGCCTGGCTCGGAAAAGTGTTCACCTTTGAGACTACTGAACACTTGATCCAACACTGACACAGCCAGCTCAGCAAGTCTCTTGCGAGCAGTACCTCTCAAACACGCCGGCCTTCTTCTCTGCACACACACCTTATTGTAGGTTTGTGCAAAACTTGCGTTTCAATTCATTGTGTTAGCATTTAACACATTTCTAACACTTTCATTAACTTAATTATATCCTCCATAGTTGCATGGCCGAGAGATTAACCTGAAAAGTATTGTATTTGTAAAGTGTGTATTTGTTTGGTGTGAGATTGTACAGTATGTGTATATGAACTAAAACTTATTTTAGTAACCTGATCTTTTTTATAAGTGTACACCCCTAACAGCGATTTGGCTGTACAGTGCCATTTTACACACATTGACTTGAAAGCTAAAAAGTCTATCAACTCAAAACACAATGAGCCTTAAAAAACATTAGAATGTACATAATGGTGAAATTACATCAACAAAACTATGCAGAATATGCTTACACATTTCTAGGATTTGTAAGAGCATTTTTCAGACCAGGGGTTAAAAAAAGTCAACAAAACATTATCATAACCACATTAGTATGGTATAGCAATGTATTATCAGACCAAGGTGTAGTAAACCAAGGTTAAAAACAATTACTTAGAGACCTCTTATTATAAAATATTTCACCAAGTGCTAATTTATTGCACTGCATTTTCACTGCATTTTCACTGGTGCCACAATACCCCATCTATAGTGTTTCAGAATCATCACGGCATTCAAAACAAAGTTATCCTTTTCAACAACTACCAAAAAGCATTGGACTGCAGTGTTATGTGCAATGAAACCATACAAGTTAATTCCCAAACTTCTCAAAATCCACCACCAACATTTCTGTGAAAAACAAAAAGGTGTTAAACAAAATGACTGGATTTTAATCATACTCCCAATCATCTACATAATAACCAGTTTCTTTATTCTAATTTAGGTGTACTTCAGTTATGTACAGCATTCCTTTCTGTTGCCATTCATGATTGAACCATTTCTCATCTATTTATGATTATCAGGAGTATAACAGAAAATGTATTAAATTGGATTACAATTGTCAACTTACATATCAAACTGGTGTCCAGGCATGCACACACACACACCTCACTCATAGAAATCAACTGTACTTATTTCACTTTTTTTTTTAATATTCTTCTTTTTTTTTTACTTTAATGAACACCAACTGTATTTTAACAAAAAGCACAACATATGTTCCAGGGAAAGAGTCTGACAATTATTTGATTGATGATCTTCTCTGGTAAAGGTTTTTAAAGCCACATTAAATTGTAAATTCTATATAGATATACTCGTTCAACAAGTCTGTGTACATCTGTCATGTTAGAAACACAATTTTGCTTCTCAGTAGACTCACTAACTATCACCATTTCAGTGTAATAATTATTGCAAACCACTTTATTAATTTAAGGCTTCTGAGATCAATTGCAGTGTTAAAGAAAACCTATCACTTCAAGTTCAATGTTCAAACTGGGCCAGTATATCATGACGTTTTTACTCTTACCCCTTAAATGGCCGTATTCCTTGGTGTTAACTGAACTAAAGGCCCAAGCAGGGGTTTTCTTTGAAAAAATCATTTGAACGACGGCACGTTGTTCGCGACAAAATCATCAAAGCATCTACCGCAGACCTTATAAAAACATTTTTTCGAAAAGATGTCATTATTTTATAACATGAAGATAAAGAAACTTTAAATATGCATGTTTTTCATTTGCCATACTATACATCTTTTCTGTGACTCTAGAAAGGGGTGAAAATACAGGCGATTGAGGAGGGGAATGGAGGTGGGGTGGTGCGATATCGGGATGGTTCGTATTTAATGGCAGGATTGGATGACGGATGGAGGGATGGCCAGGTAAGGTAACCATGAACATCGCTAGTCAGTTCTGTGGAGTGTCTTTGCAAGAATGCTCGGTATGTATAATACAGTATACATGTAGTACCATGCTAGCTCGAGTGTCCTAACCGTTATTAGCGATGGGGACCAGTGCCATTGCTTGAGTTTAACTGCCGCCAACAAAACGCCGTACTATATTAACCCCAAACTGCCCAGATGCATTGTGTTCTTGCCGGGTAAAAAACAGTAACACTGAGGACGATAATTTATTTGTTTTTTGTTGTACCTGTCGACATAAAACCAAAGTAAACCAAAAGACAGCAACACAGGACTTATCGTGAAACTCGTGCTTTTTCATGGAATTAGGTGAAGAGAAGAAAATGACAAAAGAAATTCAGTTTTCAAACTAGTATGCAGGGTGTGTTTGTATAGGCAAAAGTTAATGTTCGGTGTGTTGTAAATTGTATGGGAGTGTCATATAGATTGAGCGCATGCACTCAGAATGGCACTTTATTATTGACATGAAGCATAGACCAGACCCAAGGCCTCAGTCTTGAGGCGCCACATCGGGAATAGAGTGTCATTCGAGACCCACGAGGGAAAAGCGGTTCATACATGTTAAAAGCCTGCAAAGGAAACTCAAGTGTTGTCATCCTAAAGGGCAGAATGGGGGTAACTACATTCCTTGTAAGCTTGAAATTAATTTGCTATATATAATGGTCTCCTTTTTTCTTTTTTCAACGCTTGATTAAATTCTTGGCTTGCTTGTTGAAGTCGTCTTTGTATTTTGTTTCTAGAGAAATAAAGCCTGCTTCGAGTATGCCCACTCCGTCCCTGGACTGCAAGGGGGGGGGGGGGGGGTGTTGGCAGCCATGATGCTAGGAAGTCTGCGCTGGAAGGGGCAAGGAGGATAATTCAAAGGGGGTGGGGGTTTGAAGTTGTTCAGACCGGGGGAGCTTTGCGCTGGAGTAAATACTGATGGATGTCATCAGCGTCACGCTTGAGCCAGGTGGCGTTGAGGAGAATGTTCTCACAGCACTGCTGGACCGTGCGTTCAGCCGCCGGTGCGTGGTGGCTCTCGAAGAAACTCTGAGGGCAGACGTGAAGAACACGTTTAAAACTTTGAAAGGAGTTATAAGCAGCGGCGGCCAAACAATTCTGAAAGGCAACGTGTGTAAGGGGAACGTCAAACCTTCTTTCATTCTATTTTTACAATTTGCAACATAGCATACGATTTACAACGCTGCATATCATCTCATAACTTGTTTTTTCTACTATTTACAATTTTGTAGCCCATCCACCTCTTTCTTTGTTTCAAAAAGTTATAGACACTACTCGACACCAACAAGTTAGACACTGCTCAATGCCAGTAAATTAAAGACACCAGCTCTCCAGTTCAATTCAAAAACTTTGCAAAGAAACACTCACCTTTACTTCAGCAGCCATTTTGTCAATGGCGAATCCATCCACAGAGAGCTGTGATAAATATATATGTATAAATATGCAAAATTAGCTGAACATGACAGAAATGCAAATGCATCTCCCATAATGCATCACATTTTAAAAGTATTTCAAAATAACAAATTTACCAACAGATGCCAATCAACCCAAATTTAACTTGCGGTTGGAATACTTTTGTCCGTTTCATGTGCCATGTGCAAACCGTTACAGCTTGGATGTTGAGGGTTGTGTGTGTGTGTGTGTGTGTTTGAGTAGAACAGGTCAGACCGTGGGTGGACCCTATACCTTGATTAGCCTTGATATGAGGAAGCCACCCTGATAGCGGTTGTGAAGCTCTTCCCAGTTGTCTTTGACAAACTTCCATGCGGCTTTCCGTCCATGTTTACTGCTTCCCGCTACGCCCCCGATGACTGACACCGTGTCCTGGGGACGCACGTCCTCCTGTTGGCATGAGGGCATTATTGTCACCATTAGAAACAAAACAAAAACAAAACGATTCGATCACTGTTTAACTGGAAAACCGTATGACCAAAACAGGTCAGGAGCGCTACGCTAACGAAAGGCTAACATTTGCACTGGAAATAAAAAATAATAAAAAAAACAGCACAAAGGTAAAGGCCAACAAAAACAGGTAGCGCCAATCCTCTAGCAGGTTTTTTTTTTTTTTGCTTTGTCTTTTACAGCCTCGCAACAACACACTCGTTGTGGAGGTCAGAGGTTCATGGCGGTGAGGCTACCGAGAGGGCGAAGGAGAGGACTTTCTGGATGAGATCAGGGGCAGAGATGGCCCCCAGCACTCGCTCTATGCGGTTCTTCTCCTCCTGCATGTCGGCTTGTTTGTGAAGCTGAAGGACGAGGAGAGAGAGAAGGAGAGAAACGAAAGGTTCATAATCCAGCGTCCTGAAATCAAATAGCCGTATCAAACAGGTTCACAATGACGAGTTGGTTACAGGTTAAGACTCTTAACAAGAGTCAGAGGCAATGAGTGGACTGTTCCAGGGTCAAGGAAGCAAAACCCGATTCAGCCTAAACTATATCCTGCCATCCAAAGACATTGTTATTTTCCAAGCTATAGATCAGCATTAGGAGTTTAGGACCAAGAAGAATGGTCTGCTTTGTGTTTAAATGTTTTACAATGAAGAAAAAAAAAACTAAAAAAGGACATTACAATAGTAATAGTCACAGGCCAAAGTAAAAAAAAAAAAAAATAACCTTCTGTTTACAATACATGCCTCAGGTTGACTGCTATCCTACTAGCTGGGCATGGGTGTAGGTATTCATTAGTACAGAATAACAGGTTTGGCAACGGTAAAATAAAAACAAGCGTTTTTCTTAGTGGACCAAGCGGGAGGACGCTGTTTGGGCCCATTTGATTTGGTTTGTTCCCAGATAAATCCTTTCAGGCGTTCCTACCTTCAGCATGGTGTCCAACGTGGCACTGTCTCCATGCTTCAGCACTGTTAGATACACCTGGGGGGGGGGGGGGCACATGGGCATTACCGCATAAAACTACTTTGTCTCATTATGAATTTCCCATGAAATTAATATGCGAGTCTTCTTCCACTCCATGAATGCATTATTTAGAATACCTATTTGTGTGTGTGTGTGTGTGTGTGTGTTGTGGTGGGTGTAGAGCTTACTGGGCTCCTGAGGTCTGCAGAGAGGGTCTGCTTGCCTTCCACATGGTCTTTGAATCTCCGCCGGGCCTCCTCTAGCGTGGGTTTGTGCCCGGCCTTCCCCAGCTTCCCCAGAACCAGGCCCCGAAGCAAGGCATCCAAGTGCCCTGAGAGACAAGACACAAAAGCTAATGACAGAAATTCATCCGAAATGCAAATCTGTTATTTCAATCTATGGCAGTGAATCCATCAGCTAAACCCATACTCCCCCCCCAAGCCACAGCACAGCCGGACTCCACACCGACCCCTAACCCTTAACCCTATGGCGACTGAATGAAAAGGTTCAACACAAGTGCCTTGGTGGCCCTTTGGGCTTAGGGTCTATCTGGATTTAGAATAATACACAGTCCTTAAAGTCAATCTGGCATTCACCTCACATATAGTCCTTCAATTGCATATGGTGTCAGCATCACATATAGTCCTTGAAGACAATCTAGGGTGGATCACATACAGCCCTGACAGTCCATCTGGCATCTCTTACCACCAGCCCCAGGGGGCTCACCTTCGCCCTGCTTGCATTCCCAGCCCAGCTTCAGGCCGATGGGGGTGAACAGGTCTCGGATGAACTCCTGGATCTCCTCGTGGAAGTCTGTGTGGGACAGGAGGGAGGAAAGCACGCCCAGGTTGCAGCTCAGATCGCTCCAGACGGTGTAGTTGGGCTCGTTGACGAAGGCCTCCATCAGCTTCAGCACCTCCACCGTGCTGATCATGCCGGCACGGGCCTGAAGGAAACGCCGCGAGGATGAGGAGGATGAATAAAAAGGAAGATCAACACAACGAGGTAGATGCTTGAAAGGCCCTTGCAGATATGTAATAGGTAAATAATGATGACCCATTTGAATAAAAATCACCTAGCGTGCTGATTAAAATCAGTGGGAAATTAGAGTTTAACCAATCAGCAATTAGCCAAGGCACTGTAAACATTAATTTGGCGGGCTAATTAGCCAACAAAACCTTGCCATCAATGAGCTTCAGCGGTTGGTGACAAAAAGCCTGGGAATGTTGATGCTTGAACCTCCTGTAAGGTTTGCAACATGCACAGGTGTACAGAGAGACAGGCAGTGCCACAGCAGCACAGATGTACAAGTTGTCCTACTACTGGGACAGTGAATCATTGTCTGGTTCCTCCGTAGTACCAAGTTTCCAGTATTTTGAAAGTGTATTTACTGGTATCCCCATTTCAGATTTTTTTTTTTATTGTGAAATGTACAAAATAACAGAGTTGTTCTGAGCAATTAAATTCTTATGACATGGCACAAGTCATCTACACAATCATCATGACTTGTTAAATGTACCACGTCAGGCCACCAGAGTATCGGGGATTGTTTCCGTTTAGTCAGTTGTCTCCCGTCACATGTGCTGGCATCAGAAAGCTATCAATGTTCAGTCAGGGTTCTAGGTATTGCTTTGTTTATCAAGTCTGCTATTGGGGTCTGTAAACATTAGGACCAAAGGTGTGCCAATTAAAGACTGGCTGAATGAGAAACATGGTCAAAAACACAAAAAACATCAAAAAGAAAGCACTAAGCTCAGCTATCACAAAGGGACTGGCAAGGAACACCTCTACAGAGCGCGACTAAAGAAGGCTCACCACAATAAATATATATAGAAAGGTCTGGAACACTCCAGGAAGTAGGTGTGAATGTGTCCAACTCTACCAGCCGTAGAAAACTTCACCACTGTGGGTGGAATCCACTATACAGTGACGCAAGGTTAAAGAGTGGAGGGGAGTACCACATTTGTGAAGTATTGAAGAGGCATTCAAAGGAAATGCCACTAAATGCTAACTTAAACACATAAGTGTTTTATTTGGATTTATATTGATTTCTCCCAAAAAATTTGACACCATGAAAAATGGGTATTATTAAATAGTGAAACCACTGTACACAAACTAAATACAAGCTGAGAATACATTATAAAAAGGAAAAAAGGCTTTGCTGTCCCAGTAATTTCAGGGTTTACTGCATATGAAGCATTGGCAAGATGTGCCATGTGTTGCACTTTCAAAGGTCAATGAGGAAAACAAATCAAGATTCCACAAAAACTGTCAAAAAACAACCAAATACTTAAAATTCCATAAATCAAATCCCAAAGCACATTTAATAGAATACATTTATACATCCCACAAAAGGTTGTTCATCGTTACGAAAATGAAAGCACGTTCAGTGCTTCCTAGTCTCAGGAAGAACAAACGCCCAACTGCCTATGGCTTGTTTTAGCAATTAGTAAACAGGGTAATTTGTTTTGAAAAACGGCCGCCCTGCATAAAATAGGGTCACCAGAATAAAGATAATCCCTAAGCACCACCCTTTCAATTTATCATAACTCATTTAATGTGCAAGTCTTAATCTGCAGCCTGCCTAACTTTGCAGTGGAAGAACAAACCGCTGAACGGTTTTAAAAACAACCTCCAGGCAAACAACACTTAGACAAACTCCTTAATTGAAAAAGGTCATACAAAACCATTGGATTAGTTCAGGTCAAGCTAAAAAGCCCAGTGAAAGCATTCGCTATGGCCTGTCGACACGACTGTCACCATCTCACCAGGGAGAAGAGGTCGTTCTGCAGGCCCAGCCGATCCACAGGCAGCAGGGTGAGGTCCCTGACCCCAGGCAGCAGGCTCTCCAACATGGCTGAGCTGTACTGGATCCGGTAGAAGCCCACGGTGCCTGGGTTAATCTATAGAAGGGGACGAGAACAGGAATTATATAGTTAAACTGCAGCCAAAGACTGAGGCTTTCACGCTAATCCGTTTAGTACACGCTGTTGTCGTTGCCATGCCAAACGCTGTGCGGTTCTATATTAGCCAGCTTAAGACAAAATACATTTAACATGACGGTATAGAAAAAAGCAACACTTATTTGCTTAGTGACGTTGGTTGTTAAGGCTTGATTTATTTCAGCACTTTGGATTTGTAATAATTCCATGAATATGAGTTTAAAGTGCAGACTAGGTATTTTTATTAATAGAATTGTTTAGAAAATACAGCAGATTTAGCACATATAATTTTCCCACCATCACATTAAAATTTACAATAAAAACTACTCAAAAATGACATTTTCTAAATAACATTTGCGTCTATTGTGCAAAAACTATCTGAAATAAAGAAACAGCAATTATATCCAACAAGTTTGAAAAATCACCAAGTTACTAAAGTTGACAGGTCTAAATACTTTCCTAAAAAAGGGAACTAAGTGAAAAGTGCTGTAATTATCGTGTCATCAACAAAAATAATTATGTTGATCTTAGCACTAACCCAAATTGCGGTAGCACAGAGTCTAAACAATTCCCTAAAACGTTTACTATGCAAATACTTAATATGCTCAATATGCTACCGTGACTCATCCAGCAAATCAACAACAATCACAAGACCTCATTAAAATTCACAACAATTAATGATCACATACATGCAACGACTAGTAACAATCAAGTAGCAATTATTTGACCCGTTTCTGGTTCCCTGAACCTTCTTTGACGTCGCCAATGATGTCCTTTCAGTTTATTTGTGTGGTCTGTTCACAGAGCCTCTTTATGCTCTCAGCAACCCTATTCAATAACTATGTCTTTGACCGTTTGACCAATTTCAAAAACTTTGGAGGCCAACATTACCCACGATCTTTTAACAAACTCAATGAGTAAACACTAAATATTCTCAGCCGACTCAGAACTGTTACATTTCCAGATCTTGAATGTCTGTTTAGGACAATGACCAAGGATACCAGCTGGTGAGAAGCATTTTTGTAATCACTTGAAAACACTGCTGCTTTCCAAGTCCCAGTTCCCCAATGCCACTGAGGATTAGATGCGTAGATACTGTAGATACGGTAGATACGGTAGATACGGTAGATACTGTAGATACTGTAGATACTGTAGATACTGTAGATACTGTAGATACTGTAGATACGTAGATACTGTAGATACGTAGATACTTCCAAGTCTGCATCTACAATTAGGCAAGCCTCACCTTGACCCACTGGTCGGGACTGACGTTGTTGATGGTGATGGTGGTCTCTGGGCTGTCCAGCAACACCTTGAGCTTGGTGCAGCCTGGGTCCTCACTTGTACAGATGCTAACAGGTACCATCCAGTTAGGGCAGTCCTCGCCTGGGGGATGGTGGACACAAAAAAGAGCCAATGAGAAGCAGCATTGGGGAGAGGAGCGTTATCAAGCGGATTGGTGAACAACCCTTACCCTCATGTGGTCCACTTGCACAGAACTTCTTTTGAGAGATCTTGAGGACACGGTCATCCCCTTGCTAGAAGTGAAAAGGTAAATATTCTACTTTAACATCCATATCCACAGCATATAGATCCCATCTCACAGGATATAAAAGGTATTGTCTAAGACAATGATATGGTGTGCTCACCTGCTCCTGGTCCACTACAATTATAGGAAAGCCCATCTGTTTGGTCCAAGAGCTCATCACCTGGGCAATGGGTTTCCCACTAGCCTGCTCCAGACAGTCCCATAAGTCCTCTGGGAGGTGACAGGGGTGAGAGGAAGTCACCAACCAAATCACAACACTCAAGTAATAATCTGACAAGTTCAGAAACGACCAAAATTCTGGATGAATGAGGCAACAATAACGTACCTGTAGCAGCATTCTTATGTTGAAACTTCAACAGATAAGAATGCATTCCTTTCCTAAAGTCCTGCAGAACAAAAAACAGACGACAGAAAAGCGCAAACGTCAGCACGGGTGACGTATAAAGACCTATAAACCTTAGCTCTCCTACTTCTAGTAGTCAGAAGGAGCGTTCGCTCACAATACAACCGAGTCCCTGGGCGGCTCCTCACCTCATCTCCTATGTAGTTGTGCAGCATGCGAATCACCGACGCCCCTTTGCTGTACGATATGGCGTCAAATATCTCGTCTACCTCCGACGGATGGCCCACATTCACCTGCAGCCCGGAGGATTAGTCAGGTCAAGCGTCCAACAACAGGTACGAGGGCTTGATTTCATCTGGCAGAGATGGGCCTCGCGTGCGTTCAAGTCACCGGAATTACCACGACGCGGTTCAGACTGCATAAGGCACGAACGGTGTTAAAGCGAGAGGCCGGGACACACCTCGATGGGATGACTGTTGTCCAGCGCGTCCAGGTCCAGGGCCCGGGTGTAGTCGGCCGACACAAACTGGGTCCAGATGTCGTACTCGGGAAAGCAGTGGTCCACACAGAGGTACTCGATCCAGGACGCAAAGCCCTCGTTAAGCCAAAGATGGGTCCACCATTCCTAGCAGAGGGGATCAAATGGATTCCAGGGCTCAAGCCAAGGCACGTACAAGAAGGTTGCGTGGTGCAAAGTGACAACATGCATAAGCTGTACAAACACAACAGAAATTGATTTTAGTTGTGCGTAAAGGAACCCCCTAAGCCTTAATAGTTTGGAGGTGACCCCCTCAGGCAGAAACAACGGTCACTGGAATCTACTGTGGGAGGTTTTGGCCACTTGCATAAATGCACTGCTTTAAGATCCAGTCTTAGCATTTCTGTAGAATTTAAATCTGTATGGCAATAGCCGAGTGGCAGATAATGGTTAAATGTTAGGTCTGGTATATGAAAAATTGCTGGTTTGGATTCTACATTGACTGGTCAAAAAGCTGTTTGGGAGCCATTAAGGTAATCTCAACTCTATGTGCTCTTGGACCGTGTACAAGTAATTTAGAGCATCAGCTAAATAAAAAAATGCTAAACATTTGAATGCTTTTAATCATTTCATAAAACGTCCATTTCTTAATTTTCCACCATTAGTTGTGGATTTGTTGTAGAGTTTAAAATGATTGTCTTGATGCAAGATGCATTTCCAGTGCAGCTTTTCGACATTCCACAAAAGCATTCTGTGGTCATGTGAAATACATGATTGAATTAACAACTGCAAGCTTAGCCAGGCCCGGAGACAACAAAGCAGCATCAAACAACAATGCCCCAGGCACCATGTTTTATAGTTGGCCCGAAACAACTGACATTGAAGAAAAGCAACGCCACCTTTGTCTGATCCTTCCAGAGCAAACTGTTCCAGGAATCTGGTTCTTCAGATGCTGTCTGGCAAACCCAAGTAGAGCATTTAAATTCTATTTTGCAAACCGCCTGGAAATGTTTCTATGACACTTTCCAGAGTCATGGGTACCAGCAATCTTTCCTGATGACCTCAAAGACCTACTTTGATGTTGTCAATACGTTGTTTGTAGTTCTAGACAAAACGTAAGTCTAAGTTCCACAAATAGCATTTTAAATCAGAGGATCAAGGTATTGATGTACTTTTGAACATTAAGACATTTCTCTTGACTGCGTGAATGATTGCAACATTCAACTGGAACATGTTCCCCGTTAAGTTAGGTTACCTTCATCTGTGAGTAGTAATGTTAACACACAAAACAGAGGCCGCAAAATAGGTCAATAGTTCAGCGGTTGTTTACCATGGTGACCAGGTTTCCAAACCACTGGTGTGCCAGCTCATGTCCCACCACCAGGGCCACCCACTGCCGTGACGAAGAGCATGAGTTCCGCGGGTCAATCAGCAGCGCTGTCTCCCTGGGAAGCCAGAGCAAAGAATGTTGAAATGAAATGCAAAGTAACCGCGCACACAAGCGATTCACTTTGCCTAGAAAGTCCCAGTCGCACGCATCAACCCGAAAACTGAATCCTCATATGAAACGTCAGCAACATGACTTCAGATTTACCTGTAGGTAACAAGGCCCCAGTTCTCCATGGCACCTGTGGTAGAGGGCAACACCAAGCATGTTAGATGTCTTCACGGTGCGTTTACAGAAACCGTGATGTGACCTATATTTACCAGCAGCGAAGTCAGCGATAGCTATCAGGTCGATCTTCGGCAACGGGTACGGTACGCTGAAGTAGTCTTTGTAGAAAGGTAAGGTCTTTACAGCAACCTGGGAGACAAGTGGAAAGAAAAAGAATCTCCGTTTTACACCCAACACCAGCAGCACATTCGTCAACATGTAATTCTATACTTTCCAACCGGTTTGTGCTTGAGACGGCAGTCACAACAGCCAGCCACACTGATGAATTACTCGTTTTTAGCGGTGCTTTACCCAGTAGCAATATTTGGTGCCCCAACAGCAACCTAAAACCAGAACGCCTGAGAACTGGTATTGATTAGAGTATTTATTTGGTCTTGATTAAGTATTGATATACACTCAGCAGCCTGTTTATTAGGTACACAATCCCATTCGCTATGAACTGATCCCTCCTACACATTGCGAGTCACATGGCCGTGGGCCCCTCTGTGTAAAGCAGGCGTACAGGCCAAGAGGTATACAGTTACTGTGCAACTGACCAGTCGAAGGGACCAGATCCGCGGCAGGCTCGGCAGTGGTGGTATCTCAGAATAGGCTGTTCACCTGGGCTTCTCTGGCACAACATTGGCAATGGTTTACCAAGAATTGTGCAGAAAGGTGGGCACCGGCACTAGATTGTTGTGCCTTTGCTTTTGTGGTTTGGTTCTTGGTACAACACTTCGCTCATAACTTTCATGGATTTGTAATAATGCATAACCATTTCCAGATCCAAATCCGTTCTCGTAAGTAACGGATCGGCACGGACAGCCCTGGAGCTGGTAGGTGTTTGCCCAGCTGTTGGCCAAGCTAGCGGTCTTCAACGTTATTCAGGTCTGGACTTGTCACTCACCAACAGTTTCCCCATGAACTATTTCAGGGTGATTTTTATGAGTGGAAAACCCACAACCCTAAGAGACAGTGTGTTGAAAAATGCTCTCCAAAACCACCATGATTTTGGCTAATTTCCCGACAGATAGCAAACATTTTAACCCCCCTCCCCAACATTACCATTGGACCTATAAAGCAAAAAGAAATTAAATAATCTGAACTCTCTGGCAATACAGCTTTGTTTACAGATGATCAAAGTAATGGTTTGCTCACAATCAAAACATACTTTTAATGGGAAAAAAGAAAAACTTGCATAGAATCAAAGATATGGTTGATTTGATAACACTGTGGGATGGGGAGACTTGATAATGATGTCAGGTAGCTTAGCTGTCACTAGAGCCATTGAAGCTTCACAAGGAGTAATGAAAAGAGCTGATTATAAAGCATTTGATTCCAAAGTTCAACTCAGAGTCCAAAACAACAGTCTCCATTAAAGGATGTAAGTCTGTAAGCAGGACAATACTTTTTCTGCTTAAGAGTGGGCCAAATTACTAGTAGAAAAGTGCCACAAGCTCATTGATGACTACAGGCCATATATGCCAGCAATCAGATAAGGGCAGAAAGTACTATGAAAAACATCCTGAACATTCTACTATGTATTGAAATGGATTACAACACCTTTTATATTTGTAAAAATGCTAATAGCGCTTCAAGGAGCAACTTGTTTCTGACATGGCTTAGACCAGAGGTGTCAAACTGGTTCCAAGGAGGGCAGAGTGTCTGCAGGTTTTTGCTCACACCTTGTACTTGATTGATTAATTAATTAGGTCACTACTTTATAATGCCCAAATGTATAACAGCTGCTGATTCCACTCAAGCCCTTAACGGGCCAATAAGAGTCTGGTAGATGACAAAGGCCTGTTGAAAGTGGGCTGATCCCTACAGTGGTTTAATCCAAGGTGAACTAAAACATAATAGATGTGGAAAGTGAGCTTCTGGCCTGGTTCTGGTCCCCCAGGCAGCTGCTTGGAGCATTTGATAAGTCTTCAGAGTGGCTAGGGTGCCCTCAACACCAGCTCCTGACCTCCAGTATACCCAGGTAGACTTCACCACAGACCACATTAAACCTGCTTTATCTGGGCCATTTGATGAGACGTGGACTTTAAGGTAGAGGACTGTGTGCTCAGATAGTAGAGACATGCCCATTAAGCATACGAGACAGTTTTTGAAATTAAGCAATACATTTTGTTTAACCTCGTTTCATCTACATCAGTTTCTTTAATTTAACGCATGAACAGTATATTTAACCTTCGAGTAAACCTATAGGAGGTAGAACCAACTTACCTCCAGTGCAAATTTCCCTTGTTCCCCCTTTCCAGTGGGCGTATAGACTCGTACTGTCACTCCGTCTGATGATTGGCCCTCCACAAAGTCATATTCGCCAATGACAAAAGCTACAAGGTACGTGGACATGATTGGAGTAGTGGCAAACTTCACCTCCACAAGGCTGTCATCTTCAGGATATGGCTTTCGATCGATGACATTCTAAGGCGATGAGGACAAGGGCAGATTAATATGGACCAAAAACTCATTTCTGAGTGAGCACCACTTTGCAAGTATGAGCTCATACCCTTTTACAGTCAGCAGCGCCAACACCTTGAAAATAAATACTAATTCAGTTTCCCTTTTAACTGCCAGCAGACTTAGTCTTGTTACTGAAAGGAGAGAATTCAGTGACCCAACAACAGCATCTTGAGTTACATAACCCAATGTTAGCAAAGCACAAACAACTGAGCGACCGAATGTGACTCGCACTGTTGGGGGACTGACGTCCCCGGGGGGAAAGGTTTAAGCGTGACACATACCATATTTGACAAGGCTACTCGGTCCTTGGGAACTATCAGAGAGATGTCAAAGGTGGCTTTGATAGCTGGCTCATCCCAACAGGGAAAGGCCCGGCGTGCGTCCGTGGCCTGAGGAGAGCAGGGGGGAAGGGCAGAACATGGGAAGTTAGGCGGCGAGACGGTTTGGACACTGCACGTTACGCAAGGGGACCAATCTTGAGAAGTCAGAGGGCTGCGGTTTACAAAGCAGTCGGGCTACATTGTTTCAAAATGTTTCCTTAAGAGAATACAAAAGAGCGTGGCACAACCGATCCTGAACAACTGCTAAAAAGTTTAGCCTATCGTACAACTGGAACAATCCCTCAAATGCAATGGTCAAATGACGTTGCCACTGTTGCAACACAGGATTTCTCGAGGTTTAGCAACCAACTGATGCGAAGTGAAAACCACTGTAAAGGGTAACAAAGGGGAATGCAGGAAAGGCCAAAAATTCAGTCGGTTACCTCAAACTGCGTGACAGCGGCATAACGGATTTCTCCGGAAGGAGTTGCATATTTACTTCGGTAGAAACCTTTCATTTTGTCGTTCAGCTCCCCCACAAAGTCAATCTTCAACGTACCGGATCCTGGAAAACAGACGCAATAACTAAAGTGGGCTTATTCAGCCTGTACTACAATAAGGGGTTAGTTCTTGGCCACTACAAACAAAAGACGTGGCATTGTGTCAAAACAAAAACATCAATAAGTGGCATGAGTGGCGGTCTCAACCTAGACAGAAGGGTGAGGAAGGATTTACCTTTCTGAAGAGCACAAGGAAATGACAGGGTGACTTTCTCATCCTCATTCTGATAGTTGAATCCCGTAGCGTTGATTTCTAAAGAAAAAGAAAATATGCAAGGCTGATATTTGCTGCCACAGCACAGGGATGAAAAGAATAGACAACGGTTCCAAAAATGTTCACAAAGGACTTGAGGCGACGCAAAAGGTTTGCCTCGAAGAAAAACTAATCACAGAGAACTGTTGTTTTTAAAAGGCGTAGATTGTTCATTGGAATGTTAAAAGAAAAGAAAATGGACAGAATCTCACCCTCACCTTCCGTTCCCTCTGGTACAAAGGATGCCGTAATGATGTCAATGTCAGCGCAGTTCATCACAATTTGATTTGTAGCCAATGTGACCTGCAAACACCAGAGAAACAACTAAATCAACAAGATGTTTAACAAGTCCCAGGATGTAGTAAGAATACCCCATTTCTCCCTTGTGGTCATTCCAAAGGCAGTTCCTCCACATAAAACACAACAGGAGTAGCCAAGAATCATACTGGCTTACAAAAGCCTCTGTAGATGTGGCACAATGCACTGCTGTATCTGTTAAGCAGCACTTCACCCACTGTAGACGGCGCTTTTTTTTTTTTTTTTACAGGTAATGACGTAATGTTAAAATGCTGTCTCCCCCAAACCAAAACCAAACATGGCTGTCAATGTTTACGTCTAATCTTTTAGATGATCTACTTCCCATGTGCAGCAGCAAATGTAGCTGAATTGCGAAACAGATAAGATTGATAAACAGACGCTAAATCGAGGAGAAGTAGGGCAGCACTGGAACCATGTTTGGTTACAAGATAGCATCCATCAATTAGATAGACCACGTTCTGAAAGGCAAACCATGCCCATACCATTACAACAAGCCATGGGTAACCGCCCGTCAAATGCAGCCGAATATATGCCGCTAAAGCAGGTGGTCATTGCCAGGGGTCAAATGTCATGGACATGCAATAGCCTAAGATGAAGTTACATTGTAATAACGGTACTTAACTGCACATAACTTGTAACGGTTTACATTACAGCAGGTTTTGCAGGGCAACACCAGAGGAAGGGTAATTATCCGCTGTATCTGATACCGTCGATGGGGATCAGACAACATTAGCGTAGGCCATGGACCGCTAAACGTAGTCTCTCAAAGCAAGATATTTTTACTGAGATATGTCTCAATATTACAGCGTAGGAAAATAACGCTTCATTGAAAGGCACGCAAGAGAAAAAAAAAAACAGTGCTTCTGACTTGAAGGGAGTAAGCATCTCATTCGACGCTCAATCATTCAACCCACACAAAGGCTAGAACACAGTAAAAGACTTAGATGCCATGTGGCTTTCTGAAAAGGTAGACTAGACTCATTTATTGTGGGCGAGATTTGCAGTTTGTAGCATCGTCCCTTGGGGGTTTCTGTAGTTTATTTTGATACCCAAACAGCTGAAAGATTGTAACGGAGAGGGTGGGGATATAATTAGAGCCCTAGGTTATGGCACAGTCCCACATTGTTGCGTCTTGTAGGCCATTGTGAAATTACAGAGAATTACACTGCTAAAACCACCTGAATCATTACAGTACAACACCAAGCAAATTAAACTTCTGGGATATCCATCTGTCCGGATTGGAAGCATAAGCAATTGTGTATCAATATCACCTGTTTTAGTGCAAATGAAAATAACAACAGGTGCACTGGAGAGGCAACAGCAACACAACCCCCAAAAGGGTGGCGTAAGGGGCCGACGTCCTCTAATGGGACCAGTGCTCACAGCCCAGCACTGTGCAGCTCAATTGGCAGAAAACACCAGAATTGGCAGGTGCGCCATTGGTGCCCCATTCTCCTCACAGATGAGAGCAGGTTCACATTAAGCACATGTGACAGACATGAAAGAGTCTAGAGACTTTTGCTTCCGGCAACATCAACCAGCATGACCGGTATAGTGGTGGGTCAGTGATAGTCTTGACAATCTGAATCCAATAGAACCTCTGGGGCGTTATGTATTGGTCCCTCTGACGCCGCAGAGCAGCGCCACAGACAGGACAGGAGCTCACTGATGCCCTGATCCAGGTCTGGGAGGAGATCCCCCCCAGGACACAATCTGCCCTCTCATCAGGAACATGCCCAGACATTGTTGGGTGTACATACAGGCTGGTGGGGGCCATACACACTACTGAGTCACATTATGAGTATACATGATGTAATTCACGCAAGTTGGAACTGCCTGTGATCATATCGGTGCAAGTATGAATCCAGCTCTCAATCGGTTGGTGATTTTGGTTTCCATTCACCATTGTTACATAATTTTGTTCTTACCGAATTACACAATGTGCCGTAAAGATTATGATCTTTATTTTTTTCATTGATTGATCAGTGATCTAAGTCTTCCCTTAATTTCTTTGAGCAGTGCAGATGCACCATATTTGGAAGAAGACCCAATTAAGACAGAAATAACATATATAGACTAAAGGAAACAAGTCTGTTAATACTCAAGTGTAGTATTTTATTTACAAACCCTTATCAAAGGAATAGGCAACGGGACGCATGCAAAGCCGCATGGGTCCAGTTGGGCACATTTTCCAATCACAGATTTTGAAACATGAAGCGTCAGCTAACTCATTGTTGTTTGTAAGTCTTATCGCTAAACAAGATCCGTTGAGAATGTCATAAACATTCATGTGAATTGTCAGTTGTTGAGTACATCACAACTGTTATGGCAATCTAGAGTTCATTTTTTTACCCTTCATTTAACAACACTGTTGCAAAATATGGGCACAGAAGCAAAAGCCTGTGAGGTTTTATCTACGAGGACATTAGCTAGCAGCCTATGATGTAGCAAACATTAGCTACCTAGCATGCTAACTACCATGACTACAACGGAACCATGCATGTATTTTAAGTGAGCCATACATATATTAATACTTGCCAGCGAACAATAAGCAAAACACGAGCCATCTAATGTGACAACCTATTAGTTGGTTACTTGGCTAAGGACCACCAGTCACACGGGCCAGGTGAGTACTATAGGGCGGCGCTCGCGAGTAAAGATGAAATAATTCTAGTTACAGTACAGCAACATTGTATAACCATTTTTAGTTTGTTATAGTTGGTTATATTATAGCAGCCTGCATACTTACCTATAATGTTAGCAAGGATACTGTTTGCCATCATGTCATACTATTGACAGTTTTGCAGCGGCAAGTTAGCGCGCTATTTAGCATTCACCGTTAGCCATTACACTAGAACATAGTAAATTAACGTTAGCAGGATAGCTAGATTACGTAAGTCCCCGTCATGCATGAAGTCAGATACAAATGCATCTTTTAATTGCATCAACCTACCTCTACAATCGCCTCTAGCTTGCCCTCAAAAGTAAAGTCGATGAGGTCGGGCTTCAAGCTCAACCCGTAGTTTACGGGATAGACGTCAGTGGGCAACCGTACGAAGGGCCTCCTTTCAGGCATGGTGTTTGTATAAATTGATCTGGTAACGCTTACGAAGCGGTGCTGCTGTGTAAGTAATCGGAATTTATTAGTTCTTAAATTAAGCAAAATGGGCTTCGAGAACAAAACTGGATCTTGGGGATTGACTCGTTTTACGAATGACAGCGAAACCCGACGGCCGAGAACCAGCAACATACAATCCTCAGAAATGTTGCCAGCTACGGTCCTCCCCTCTACTTCAAATCCACCAAAACAACTAGCTAGCGGAGACCAGCTTGTATGAGCTCAGTAAAAAGAGGATATTGCGTCATGGCGCAGAACGAGCGTTGTGGCGGAAGAACCCGGACGAACACTAGGAAAGGGGGTGTGTTCTGTCATGTTTTAGTGGATCCACTATTGTTTGCACATTTTAATTCTTCGTTTTAATTCTAAAATAACAAAGTATGAACAGTTGTAAGAAACATAATTGACGTTTATAGCAATTCATATTGTTGTGTGCGGTTTAAAAGAAACCAAATGACTGTTGGAAAGTGTCATCTGAATGATTTGTAAATAACCTTGCAGGATAAATAATGACTCACTATACCAGAGGTTCTCAACCCGTTCCTCAGGGAACCCAAGACATTCCACATCTTAGCTGCAGCTCTGAACAAGCACAGCAGATACACGAATCAAGGGCTTGAGGAGTATGTGTGCTAGCTAAAGGGTAGTTCAAATACCCAGACTGGCTGGGGTTCCCTGAGGAATGGGTTGAGAACCACTGCACTATACTATACTGATAATATTGCATAGTTCTTCATCAAGCAATATTTTATGTTAAAGGTAAAAAGAATGATCAGGTCAGATATCTTCAAGCCAGGGAAATTAATTTACATTAGTTAAGCACAGTCTTCTCTGGAGCAACTTGTAAGGGCATGCACTTGCAGCTTTTGGGGGTTTTGAATCGAACCCACCACCTCATTATAACCACCACACTTATTTACACTGGACCCAATGAATGTGGCAACTGTCTTTGACCTGGAATTTACATTTCCCAGTATAGCTGGCAATTAGTGTACAGCCCGACATCTCTTTTTTCACTCCATACATATCTATGTTCCCTTCCGTCATCTGCTACAATTTAGGTCATTTTAATGCAGAGCATGAACATGCAGAAGGGGGTTGTCGCGTTGAGGACAACAGGGTGTTGTCCAGGGTCATGCCCAGGTTCGGGACATAGAAGTATTGGTGTGGACTGGCGTTTCCTCAGAGGAAGAGCAGCTCTGTCATGTCAAGGTCAATCTTGGGAGATTGTAGCGGTGTCTGCGGGGCATAGAGAAATGCATGTCATACCTCTGTGTAAGAAGGGGGTAAGAGGAAGAGTAGCATCATTGCAGTGAGGATATTGTCATGACTTTTTCTGTTATGCTATTTAATCTATACTGAGAGCTGTACATTGCAGACAAGTACAAAATGCTGTGTGCTCTGGTAGAAGACATTTTTGGCATTGCCAGTAAACAAAATAATGTTGAAAATTTGCATCAATGTGCTATTCATAATAATGTTAATTAACATTATTAATGAATGACATACTTTCACATGAAATAATATACGTTATCAACAAAGTGTGTGTCCTTGGAGTTGGAAGTAAAAAAAATACATAGAACATATTTTTGAGACATCAGGAAATAGATTTGAGTTATATTGCGAACAACGGCAGTAATGGTTGCTTTTATTGTCTGACTGTTAAAAAGCAGCGTTCACTAAAAGCTGTCGCAGTGGGGGTTAACATGCGAAGGAGGGGCAAAGGAACAGGCTCAATAAACCTTCTGAGCAGGGGAATTTGCCAAATGCCCTAAACAATGGTAGGTGTTGTCCCAGCTGCTTAAGCGCATAGAAATGCATTGATCTTATTTTGAAATGATTTGTAGCCCTCTTGCTTTGCCCTTTTCCTCTCTGGCACTGCTATGCTAAAACACTCCTTCGGTCATTCTCAAAGATGTGATCACATTTTTTACTCTTTCTGTGCCTTTAGTTGATCCTCTTTACTTTTTTCAGATAATTTACAGAGAAAATGTGTTTGATTATCAAAATGCGTCTAAATCATTTTAGAAACACTGAGAAACAGATCATGGTGGATGCCTCCTTACTGTGCCACCTGGGATCACAGATTTATAATAATATTAAAATCGACAGAGATATGTTTTAGAAAATCCAAAAGCTTTAGAAAGCTTTTAAGGAAGATCATGTCGGCAATTATGGTGTATGTATCTGTTTAAGATAAAACATATTTTGCTGTGTTTATGTCAAATTAATTTCCATGCAAGTAATATAAAATCAATATAAGGACAATATAGGCTTCTAGTAGTTATCCGACATGCTCTTTTAAAACACTGACCCCATGATCACAACTCAAAAGTCCCATTGTTGATGCCTATTGATCAGCATTGTCTGTGGAGTAGCGAGGCATCATAATTAGGGCTGACAATCTAATTTGGCCGTAGTGACTCCCTCAGGCAGCTCGAGGATTTGCAAATCAAACTGAAGTTATCAGGTGAGGGAGCATGCACTCACATATTGACCCACTTGATTTCCTGTTTGGAAGTGCAGTGTGGGAAAAAGCTAATGTGGCCTAGAAAGGTATAGTCTTATGTTTTTTATTTAATCCGGTAAGATGACTGATAATACATATACATTTATAGCAGAAACCTGGGTGTAATTGTTGTGTTACACAACAACAAATGGGTCATCTTTCCTGGGGATTTGTTTTAGTAACCCCTAAGCCCTAGTCTACCTGCTGCTACCAGTTCGGCTTAAAGAAATATATGTCTGTGGCTTGTGGCCATGTTTTTAAAAGTTATTTAAATATGTATTTTATTTTAATAAAATTAATAATTTTATGTATTAAACTTTTTCATGCATAATAATGTGCTTCTTTATGTGGATTGTGTTTGTCAGAATCAGCTTTGTTGCTATGTAGGGTTACCAGTAAGACAGTAAGTAAATAGAAGAGTACTGTAAGCAAAAACATAACACAATAAACAGGAAGTGTGCAAGACATGTAGTTGCTTAATAATAGTGCAGTGTGCAATGTGCAAGATAGCAGTCCAGTAGTCAAAAGTGCATAATTAATTCGTTTCGGTCAGGGGTCAGTGTTAGTGGGGGTCATCTGGCTTTGTTGATAAGGCCAGCTGCCGATTGTATAACATACCTTGTTGTTAATAATTTTCATTTTAAATAAATTAATATACATATATATATATACAAATGTAATGACTGACAGCAGATTATTTTATGTAATTATTATACACCCCATAGAGGCCACAACGACTTTTAAACTTATACCCTGTCTGCTAAACACTGCGCAGGACAGCGCAGATGATGCCTTGAACACACCTCTAAGCAGGCATAGTAAAAAAGATGGCGATGTCCATGAGGAGGGCATTATTGCCTCTGTATCGGATGAGATGCAACACTTTGAAGGTATTGTAATGTGGTTAAGCCATATTTACCACTACGTAATCAAACACAATAATAATTGTTAAACTGTGGGCTGCAGTAGTTGTCTATAACTAGCAAGAGTTATTTAATGTTAACGTTAGTTAGCTGTATGTTAGCTAGCCAATCCATCAAAACAAGCTAGTTTTGAAAGACAGCTGAGATTTCAAGAGGAAACAGTATTGTATAAAATAACAAATAAAGCGGTTTATGTTGTTTATAATAACGCCAATGTCAGCTTAACTTGTGGAAAATGTAGCTTAATTTAATACTATTGAATTTCGACTGATTGTTCTTGCATCACGTGTCTTGTAAATGCCAAAGTGAAATGTTTTATTTTTTATTTTTAACACACTTATTCAGAATACGTTAATTATTAACTGTATACATCTTTATCTTCATTCTCGTTTACCCATAATGTATCAGATGCCAACACCTGTATACAGAACTACTCCATCTATCATTTAGTTTGTGGGTGCCATCATTTAGTTCTTGTGTCTAATCCATGCTCTTCCTTATAATTCAGAATGCAGAGGCCTCGCTGGATGTTCGGTTTCCACTGCCCTTTGTTGTTCCTATCAGGACCAAGAAACGCTACTTCATTCCCCCGGCAACAGGGGTTAAAGCGAAGATGGCCGCATCTCAAGACCAGGAGGCCAAAGCCAGAGCAGCGGGTCTAGTCATAAGACAGGAGTACATGGAAAGATCCATCAATATAGCCTGCACTGGTAAAGTGTTGTTTAAAGTCAATTGTGTACTCATACACTTATCTAAATAGCTGAAGGACAGTGTTGTATAAAGTCACTTGTGTACTCATACACTTATCTAAATGGCTGAGAGACAAAGTCAAAGTCTGTTATTGTCAAATTCTCAAAATCACTGTGTTGTTCTGAGCAATTAAATTCTTATGACATGGCACGAGTCATCTATGCTGTAGTATAAGTAAAAAGTAGTAGTCCCCTTAAAAAGTATAAAAGTGTTTACTAACAGAATATATACATTAAAATATAAACCAGCTGGAAATGGTGTAATGACAATATGAAAGAAGTCTTTAAATATGATAAATATAAGCATAACAGAGCCTTTGAATGGTGCCTTTTTTATACGAGCTTTTAGGTGAGGAACAGGACTTCTCCAGAAACCCATTCCAACTGTAAAGCATGGTGGTTGGGGTATTATGGTGAGAGTTGCATCAAGGCCTGGGCATCTGGTACTCCTAGAATCCACCATGAATTTGACATCATACCACTGAATAACAACAAGCTGTGACCATCTATAAGAAAAAAGGCTGAATCAATCATTTACAACCCTGTTTCCTAATAGTGGGGACATTGTGTGTGAAGAAAAACCGAATGCAATCACGTGCAAATGTTTTAAACCCTATATTCAATAGTATAAAGACAACATCAAATGTTGAAACTGAGGATTGTTTTTTGAAAAATATATGCCCAGTTTGAATTGCCTGCAGCACATATAAAAAAAGACTGGAGAAAAAAAAGACTGGAAAATGTGTTTAACATTTCAGGAACACTTCAAAAAACCATTGTCTGTGAACACAGTACGTTGCTGCATCCACAAATGCAAGTTAAAACTCTAACATGCATAGAAGATACCATTTAAAAAGATACAGAAATATCGCCACCTTATCTGGGCCCAAGCTAATTTAAGATGGTGAAGGCACTCCTGTCCAGTGGTCTGATAAATCAACATTAGAAATTATTCATGGACATTGCGTCCTCCTGGCTAAAGAGGCGAGAAGCTCCCAAGTGGTTATTAGCGCACAGTTCAAAAGCCAGCATCTGTGATGGTATGGGGGTGCATTAGTGCACATGACATGGGTGAAGTGCACATCTGTGAAGGCACCCTTAAAGTGGAATAATATGCTGCCATACAGATTATGCCTTTTTCAGGGAACGCCTTGCTTATTTCATAATTTACATTTTGCATGTATTACAACAGTGTGACTTTGTAGTGAAAGAGTCTGTGTGCTAAAATGGCCTGCCTGCAGTCCAGATCTGTCACCCATATTAAACATTTGACACGTTGTGAAGCAAAAAATACGACAAAGGAGGTACTGTTGAGCAGCTTAAATCCTATATCATGCTAGAATGGGAAAACATTTCACTTTAGAAACTGAAGCATTTGGTAATTTGATATGTTGTTTTCAATTAAATATAGGGATTATTGATTTGCTTATTGAAGGATTATTGGCATGAGATTTTTGTTTATGGATCAAAAGTTGACAGAACCTAACAACCTCATTGCATTTTATTTTATTTGCATTTTAAGACGCGTCTTCATTTTTGGGGAAACCGAGTTGCATCTTGCATTAGGCCAGTAATCCAAAACAAGCTAATCAGAAAGGCTCAAAGGTACTAAATTGTGGGTTGTGGAATGTGAGATCTGTAGCAGATCATACATGGAAGTAAACCCACAAAAAAAGTTTTCATCACAATGAGTGGGGCGAAGAGTGTAAGAAAGAGTGTGAAAACCTCCCAGCACCCGTGGCACCTCATCTCAACCAGTGGTCTGGGCGTGTCCCACCGGGCCACCATGGCTGGGATCCAAAGTACCATTTGTTTTGGTTTGTTGCTTTTAAGAGGGCCAGATATTATGTTCACTTGATCTTGAATAGAGAAACGTTGAGCTATTCTACTGGTGCCAAGTATCAGTGTGCAGACTTGCCTTTGTTTTGTTGTTCAGTCCTGCAGGAGGTGGAACATAAGAATCTGCAGGGCTGCCCATCAGGTTAGGGTGACGTGCTTTGTAGTATTATCAATTTACTTGAAACTTGCCCTTCCGTACAGCAAGGGAGGCAAAGGGTAAGATTCTCGCTTAGAAACATTTTCATTGCTTTTCTTGACATTACCATGGATGGTTTCAAATAATGTATGCAGCAGGATGCATCAATAGTTGCTACTTTATCGCTGTTGTCTTGCTCAACAAAACATGTAATCTTGAATGTGGTTAAAGTATAACCAGAAAAGGGTTTGCTGTGACATGGAACAATTGTGATGTGGTAACCCTTGACACTTTATGATTCTATAAAACACCAAAATGGAGCCAATAAAAAAAAGAAATGTGAGATGGAAAAATTGTTTATTATGTAGTCATAGTTGAGATGGTTATAACTGTTACAATTACACTTGCTGTGTAGGGTACATGGTGTTCGCCATGACCTCATAAATCTCTCCCACTCCACCCTGTACAGCGGGTGTGTTTGACCCCTACATCCCACCGGAAGGTGACGCTCGACTCTCCAGTCTGTCCAGGGAGGGGTTGAAACAGCGCACCCAGCAGATTAAACAAGGGGCTGCCTCCCAGCTAGCGTAAGACATTACCTTTGTGTGTCACATTTAAACTGACCCCTGCATTTTTTTTTTTTTGGTGGTATGTTTAGGGAGTGGTTATTTAAACTCCAACGTTGCAGAGACCATCTGACTTGTAGTGCTGATATGCTCAAAGTCTCAGTTCGATAGCATGACTAAATTGACTATTCATCATCTTTTAAGTATTGTGTTTGAAATGCCCCCTCTTTTTCATGTTACATAAAATATTTGGCAGCTAAACATACTCATTAAAGGCTTTCCAGTCCATTGAGGAAGGCCTTATATGCTTTTGATGGTTAAGTAGCCTTTGAAGGTGGTTTATTTACATTGTCACTTCAAACTCCACATTTTCTACAGGATACGCAAGATCAAAGAGCACGACTCCGAGTTCACTACTAAGCTGTTTGCGGTGAAGGCCCAGGAGATCTTCATTGAAGCACACGACTCTCTTACGCAGTACGGAACACACTTACTGCTCATAAGAAATAAATGTCTCCCAGTGCTGGTAACACTCTTAGCCAGGACTCCAATATGGTCTGAAGGGGATGGCTAGTGTCCCCAGTTGGTCTAACCGTCAAGGCATTTCTAATGACAGTGAGTTAGTGTGTCACTGTGGTGGTATTGGCCAGCGTTGAAAGTGGAGGTCCTCACTCATTAGCGTTGGCTTGCCGGAATGTCTATGTAACATTTTGAACTGGTTACGCCATTCGATTGTAATGTCCTACTCACTTCTCCTGTCTGTGCATTTCAGGTTTAACAAGCAGAAACTTCACTCCCTTGTGACGGAAAGATGTTACCCTGTAAGTTTTTCCTGCATGGCATGTGTTTTTGTTGCCCCCCCCCGTACGCTGTCACAAGGCTATTTTTACAATGTAGGGTGTCAATGGTACTTTGTTTGCGTCAATACACAGTTATCTCCAGCACTTTTGTAATAAACAAAGCTGTTAGGGCTGTGAGACATATCAAATGAATTCAAAAATATTCGTATTTGCGCAATGTTCCAAATGCCTGTATTTCCATTCATTTGTGATTTTGCCTTGTCACCATTACTGTTGTGGCCACCAATTGCAAATAACAGGAATGAGTAGGTCCTTTTGGGTGTGTCAGCTATTACTTCGTGGCATTTAGTATTACGTTCAAGTCCAGCTTGAGCCAGTGTTCTGATTGGCTCCTTGCTGTCCGTTTTACCTACGCAGGAGATGGTGAGGGGGAACCGCTACAAGACACTGCGCTGGCGTTTCGTGGCGTCCCTGGAGCCGCCCAAGGTGGTGCACGCCCGATGCCCGGACATGGTCACCAAGGGCAACTTGTACGGCCAGGTCACGGTGCGCGTGCACTCCAGGCAGGTGAGGCCGAGACCAAGCGCATTAACACAGTCTGCTGTCTTTCTGAAAGCACATGAGACGGTCTCTTTACGTTGGCATTGCTGAAGCAGTGTAACAGAGGTGCCGCACAGAGGCACCTGTAGACTAGGCTGGTATATTTAACTGCATACAAGTCATATTTCACAGATGAAACACAGAAATACATGAATAAACACACACTTGCACACACGGTGGATAAACACATTGTCTTGACTTTTTTTTATATTTAAGAGTGAAGGTTTTTACCCATTGTGTCAAGACCCTGATTTGAATCAAACAAGGCAGAGTGGATTCAAGCGACTACCTTGTCTGACACCCAAATTCTAAACTTTCCCTAACTTTCCTTGGATTGTCCCCCCATTCCCCGTCAACTTTGTTATGGGGTTAGACCCTGGCCATCTATGACCGCTTTGGGAGACTCATGATGGGCAGCGAGGAGGAGCCCAGAGATGTGCTGGAGTACCTGGTCATGGAGAGGCACCTAATAAACCCCTACGGCATGTGGAGGTTACATGGCAAGATAGTCCCAGCCTGGGCCCCAGCCAAGGAACCTGTTGTCAAGGTAATATTCTGTAGAGTGCTTCATTAAAATACCTAGTCAATTCTTCAAATGGTGGATAACAAATTAATTCGATGATTGATTCAAAGACAGAGTTCCTGCTTATGTGATCTGTTTGTTTTCAATAGCGGTGTTTGAATTTCTCACACATCCTTTAACTTGTTCGTGAGCTATATTTGTCATTGGATGTCGCTTTTCACTGGCTCGTGTTTCGTTTGTCTCAGACCGTTTTGATACCCGGGCCAGAGCTCAAGCCAGGCGAGGAGTTTGAGGAGCTCCATTATGAAGTACCCAAGCCTAAGGCTGTGCAGTGGCACAAATGAACCACAGGTTGACTCGGCTACTCCCATCCAACACAGACTCAACATCAACCGTGAAAGAAACATGCTCGTTTTCTGTTGTGCCTTTTCTATATGAAAATACAAGGTTTGTCACACCTCAGATGTATTTCTAATAAGACCCTCAAATAATTAACATTGTCCAGCTCTGTAGAGATTGTTTGGTTTATTTCAGTGATGAATATATATATATATATATATATATATATATATAACATGTTAATTTAAAGAATACAAAAATAAAATGTCCAATCTCTTTTTTTTTTTTCATACCATATTCAGTGAATGTACTTTATATCAGAATAATCTATATCTTCCATAGGCATTACATACAAAAAGAACTGACATCTCAACCGGAATTGTCAACATACGTACATATAAAAAGGATGTGTAATGTAATGATAGTATTTGATTCTACTTAACAGACTATACATAGCACACACATTCAGAAAATACATTACATGCATAAACAAACTCTCACAAAACTAAGTTATTTCAATGTTAATAACATGAGGCAGTGAATGAAGATCTCAGCATTTCACTGCACAAGTTTTGCAACAAATGGGGAGATTTGATATTTGAATGGATACATTTGGTGAATAGGTACTCTATCTAAGATTTAGTGTCACGCCATTGGTTACAGTATATTATTTCTGGGAACAAGGTCTCTGGAGTTTACAATGAATGGACAGGATTATGGAGTATATGTTCATTGTGGTGTACCCATTTTCTTTCTTTTGAGATTCAACATTAGTTTCACATGGTGCAAACAATTTGATTTGCTAGATTAAAATCGTTGTAATTTTTGGTTTATACTTTTGAAAATGACTTTTCCCCTGAAAACTGGAACTTCAAGCTGCTGATGAGGGACGAAAGACCAGTCTGCTAGAAGGACTTCACAAAGCTGCTGGTAATCTTGACTTAACAGGTTTTAGATAAACTTCCCTCCACAAATGTTTTAGCACAATAAACCGACCATAAATAATGATTGAAATCAGCAACAACCTACGAGGCAGCATTTTAGTTATTTAGAGTAGCTCACAATGCTTTATGACTTCTGTTAAGGAATAATCTCGCATAACCACATCAGCAATTTTAATAGTCACATAGTTGACAGATAATTGTCCTGGAATTAGTGTTATACTGAACTTTTGTAGGTTTTATGTTTCAGACGGTTTGCACAAAATGCCTCCCAATTCTAATAATAGCACGTTCTGGTATGTTGTATTTTATATAGATTCCATCCAAGTACTGAATAGTTATACACCTTATTCTCCCTTCTGTATGCTTGGATGGAATGCTGGCATACTTCAAAAAGAATGCATGCAGACAAAATTGTCATCTAGAAGATCTAGATGCTATGTACAGATATAACTGGACTACTGGAATTGAGATTTATTTTGGGCAGCTTTTTATTTGTGTACTTTAAAATTAAAATAGTCACAACGCTATTGTCTTGCGTCGCTCAACTAATTAAGTATTAGTTGAGACTGACTTGTGCAGAGGAGACTGCATCTCTGGCTAACAACCATGATTAGGCTTACAAGCCCCTTACTAGAAGTTGCTTAAGCACAACAACCTTTTGGAACATCTTTTCCATGGACTCTCCAGTTTCTTGGCACTGTATTTTTCTGTTCTACTTCATTAATTGCACCCATCATGTAAATCAGTTCTTTATAAGTTCTTCTTTCAAGGGTTACATTGACAAAACTGTGGAACAGGCTTCAAGGTCCAAAGTTGAGTTTGAGGTGTATAGTTTATACCTTTGTCTATATAAGGATTTATTAGCAGCTTATTAAAATCTCTAGCTGTTCTTCTGGAAATTCACAGTCAAGCATTTACACACATCACATTGGACCCCACAACTATTGGATTTATCTATGTGGTACAAGAGAGTACATTGTCACAAAGACACAGGAAACAGTATGAAGTTAAAAAAGGGGGGTGGGATCAAAGTAGGAGGAAGATGGATGACATCCAGACTTCAGATGGAGGCTCAGGGGTGCATTTCTTTTTGAGCAATGTTTGTGTAGATGGACAGCCCAGGGGTCTTTGCTACACTGAGGCTCACCAAGGTCATGTCCAGATCATTACTTCCCCCTGCCATGGGACAGCTTTGCACAGTGAGCCAGTCAGTGGATTGGTGCAATGACTTACTGAGACCCGGCTTATTCCAGCCGGTTAATGCTTACAGGTCAGATGGAAAGATGAAGGCTTCTGCAGCACTCTCAGCATCGTCGTCTTCCTCCTCCTCTTCCTCTTCTGGAATGTTTTCAGGATCCCATGTAAAAATGTCAGAGTTATTATCATGTTCTGTTATGGATGAAGGGGATGCAGGTAGTATGGTCTCTTCCATCTCCCAAGGGAATATTGCATCACGCCGAGCCAGAGGTATGTTAGTTCTGGCCACAGGTGGTGCCTCATCAGCTTCCTCCATGGAGAGAACTCCTTGGGTCTCATTCACTTTATCTTGGCCAATTACGAGGATAACTTCCTTTTTCTCTGAAGATTTTTCAGGTTCATCTGTTTTACATGGGTTAACGTCAGTTTGAAATATGTCTTGCCTGGTTGTCTGTTCAGATGCTACGTGGACTTCAGTATCCCATGGACAAATGTCTGCCCTGGTGCTATGACGTCTCTTTGTCTTGTCTGGCACTTCAGCTAAACCAGTCTCCCATGGACAAACGTCGGCCCGGTCACTATGTCGTCTCTTTGGCTTGTCTGGCACTTCAGCAAAACCAGTTTCCCATGGACAAATGTCTACCCTGGGGCTATGTCGTCTTATTGTCTTGTCTGGGACTTCAGCTAAACCAGTCTCCCATGGACAAACGTCTGCCCTGGTACTATGTCGTCTCATTGTCTGGTCTGGCAAGTCAGCAAAACCAGTTTCCCATGGACAAATGTCTACCCTGGTGCTATGTCGTCTTATCGTCTTATCTGGCACTTCAGCTAAACCAGCTTCCCATGGACAAACGTCTTCCCTGGTACTGTATCGTCTTATTGTCTTGTCTGGCAAGTCAGCAAAACCAGTTTCCCATGGACAAACCTCTACCCTGGTGCTATGACGTCTCATTGTCGTGTCTGGCACTTCACTGCTTTGCATTTTTAACTTTTCTGGGTGTTCTGAGATATTTCTTTCCCAGGGATGAACTTTAACGCTGTCTCGTCTTTTATCTTTTTCTGTTTCACTGGAGATGTATGTCTTAGTACTCTGTCTTCGATATGTTTTGTCAGTTGATCTAGTTTTCCAAGTACAAATATTTCCTTTGACACTTTCTTTTTTCTCTATATTTTTTGGCCCCACATTTTCCCATGGACAAATGTCTGATCGAGTGCTGGCTCGTCTTTTTTCTTGTCTTGGTTTAACTGGCTCTTTGTTTGCCCCAGTTTCCCATGGATAAACATTTGCCGGAGCACTGGCATGTCTTTTTGTCCTTCCTGTGTCTTTCGAAACATCAACCTGAGTTATGACTTTCTGCTCTTTCCTCTCAGATTGCTCGGTTTCCCAAGGACAAATATTTGCTCGAATGCTGTCAATATTTTTGTCAGTATGCATGCTGTCCTTTTTAATAGTTTCTTCTTTGTTCTTCAAGATGTCTGATCGAGGGCTGTCCTGTCTTGTTGTTTCCACTAATTCCCAAGAATAAACATTTGTCCCCAGAACATCTTTTTGTCCTTTCTTTTCTGGGTCTTGTGGACAAATGTCTGTTTTTAAAGTGCTTTCCTGGGTAGATCCTTTATTGATCTGTCTGGTTTCAGATTGCTGTGAACTCTCCTCCCAAGAACAAAACTTTTTTAAGTCTTTAACTCGATCAGGAAATTGCCTTGGACAGGCTTCTGCTAAGGTTATACTTGGTCTTCCTGGGGCAGATTTAGATCGCTCAATTGTTATTGTTTGTCTGTTGCTTGCTGTGTTTTCTGATTCCCATGGACAGACATGCAGTGTTTCCTGACAGTTTTTCAGTGCTTTCCTCAATCCCTTGTCATCCTGGGAATGAATATTTTCATCATTCATTTCCGCTTTTACCTTTTCAGTGAGGGAATCCTGCACATCCCGAGGGCAGACCCGTACACTTTGTTGGTGTTTCAGACCATGAGAGGTCTGAGGAATTTCATCCGTTTCCCAAGGAAATACTTTATTTGGTTTCTTCTCAGACAGGGTAGAAATTGCTGTATTTGGGGTGACTGAAGGAGTGACCTCCCAAGGGCATACTTCTTCCCTAAAACTTTTCTGCCTATTCAATTCATCTTTTAATATGTTTTTTTGTTCCTTGAAACTACTCTGTCTTTTCAATTCTTCTTGCAATATCTCATCTGATTCCCAAGGACATACCATAATAAGTGAGGGTGTCTTTGAACGTCCCTCTGGTTCGTCTACCTCCCGTGGACATATGTCTGGTATGGCACTCTGTTTTCTCGGTAGTGCTGACTGGGAGGGAACCGGAACATCCCACGGGCAAATATTTGATAAGGGAACGCTCACGGAAAGCCGAACTTGGATGCCTCTTCTTTGGTTGGAAGGAGTTCTAGCTGTGCTGCATATACTGTTTTCTTTTGATATGAACAAATTTTCACATGTTCTGTCTTTCTGCAGGTCTTCTGTATCCAAAGGATAGTTTGTAGACTGCACCTCTACTATTTTCCTAGGACTTCTTTCAGAGGAGTCACTTGAGGACATTCTTATTGCAGCCTGTTTAACAAGGGCTGGTTTGGCATCTGCTGTCGCCATACTTATTTTTAGCATTTTTTCCTTCTCAGTACTACACTTCTCTGACTTTGAAACGCATTCTGTGTTCTTTTCTAACCCTGAACTGCTTGGAGTACTTGCTTTTAATGCCGGGGCTGTGGCCATACCATGGCTGTCTTGTGTTATTGAGTCCTGTTTTTTCATTGTATTTCCCAATTTTTCTTTTTCTTTGACAGTAGTATCCATAGACCCTATTAAAGCTTTTACAGCGCGCCATTTCGAAGTACGGCAAGAGAACACCCGCATGTCCTTTGGGGACCCAGGTGCACTAGGGGAAGTAGAATCCTGGGGCTTGGGGGACTCGCATTCTGCCTCAACCCCTTGTGACTCTACAGCAGAATTCTCCGCTGGGGTAGGATCTGGTAAATGGTCCCAGGGGCAGACATGTTTAGTTATTGGTGCTAATAAACTCTCAGGGCTCTTTGGTGGTCCTTCCTGAGAGGGAGCAAAGGTAACATGTGGTTGGTTCTTGTTTGTAGGGTGTTCCTCCTCCAACTCCCAGGGACACACTTCAGCCTTGTCATATGACTGGGACTGCACAAGGGCACTTGAGGTTTGGTCCTTAATTGTGACATCCGGTTTAGACTGCCATTGTTCTCTTGCGATATCTCTTTCTACTCGAGCGGTGTCGTCCAGACTGTGAGCTTTACTGTTTGTTAAACTTAGGGACTTATGTAGCTTGTTGAGTGTCGGAAGCAGGAGATCATTCTCAACTGTAAGGTTTATGGCACTGGCCGACTTACAAACCAGGGGTGCGATGTCTAGTGAATCTGTCTCGGAGAGCTGGGAGCACCGCTTAGCTTGGTTTTCCCTCAACATGCAATTGTGCAAAGAAGGGTCCATGTCCTTTTCATTGTCATAGTGACTCTGGGATTTACACAGTACTGGGGGCGGCTTTTTGACTGGTCCGTCTCTGTAATTTTCACTGACGGCATCGGGAACTCTCCTACAGGACTCTGAGTGAGTAAAACCTCTGCTGCCCAGGTTGACCTCTTTGTCCTCGCGGCTGCATTGTCGGCTCATGGATTCGGGAATCTCACTGATACGTTTAATGATGGATCGGCCCAGCCCACGACGGGAGCTGCGCTTCTTCTGTAGGTGAGGGTTGTTTGCCGTCATCTTCTTGGTCTTGTGGACCTCCAGTTGAGCGTACAATTTCTTCAACTCATCCTGGTGCCGATGAAGAGGAAGAGAAGGAAGGATAAGGGGAATTAGGAAGGGTTGTTCGTTGGTGTGAATGAGCAGGCGTGTTAGAATTCATTGGGAAAGAGTTGTTAAGGACAAATGTTTGGGAGGAGGGAGGAGAAAACAACTGTCAGGGTTTTGCTGGGCCACATGGAAACTTCACTGTATTTTACGTCAACGTTCATAATTCAAATCATTATTTGTTTTAAATTGGTTTTAAGAGATGCTGTATACCATTGCATTCACTTTTGTAAACTTATTTTATAGTTTAAATTCACATGACTAATTTATCGGGCTACCCGAGTGCTTTAAAAGTGACTTAGTAAAAGTTCAGGGCAAAAATCGAGTTTACCCGAATGTCATCGGGATCCAAGCTGTGGTCAGTCCAAACTGCTGAGGTGAAACTGCTATTTAGGTACGAGCCAGATCGCCTCAAGTCCACCTCATCTTCATAAACTTCTTCTGCAATCTCCTCTCTCCCCGCCCTCGACACATGGAGAAACTATGGAACACACACCAAGTTAATTATAACGTATGACATTTATGCTTAGACTTATTAGACTTATTAGAAGTCTAGAAAACTGCCAAGTACCTTGGGTATGAGGAGCAGTGCGAGTGTCACAGTGATGGTGACGTGTGTGTGGATGAAAAACAGCAAAAGCATCCAATCGGGATGCAGAGAGGGCATAACAAACCTAAGGAAAGTAGAAAACAATTGAACACATTGATGCCCCTACACAAATTAAATGTCTATCTTAGATGTATACGTCTGATTAGCAAAGAGAGACACGGGCATGTTTTATCCCTGTGTAGGTCCTCTGTTTGATCAAGGGGCGTGCCCACTGCTTACCGCAGGAGGTGGAACATGGACGAGAGCAGCAGCTCGTTGTGTATGGCGATGCCCATGTATCGAGGCTCGTGGAAGGCTGAGGGCACTGGCTTAACGGCGCTGCACAGGAAACAGCCCCAGCACAGAAACAGCAGCTCGGCTGTTACAGACAGGGACAGGAAAAACGTTTATACCGTTCAATGTGTTGTTTTGTCTGGGCTTTGAGGCCACAAGCATGATCGTAAATTGATTGGACCTCGGACATCATTCAGGAATGTTATTTTCTTGCTTTACGGTTTTGTTTTAAACACGGTCAGAGATACCCATCGCAGTAGCGTTCACTTTTGCAAGCGATACTTCTTTTTTTTATGTCAGCTGGAACGCATTTAAATGCCTGTCTTTTTCAAGTTATCCACCCACCAACTGCCATCATGTAGTCCCAGCGGTCCAGGTCACAGGCGCTGAAGCCCTGACCGTCGGATGTGGTCGACGTGATCAGCAATGGAATGTTGCGGTCACGGTTCTGCAGGACGCCCACCGTCCACCCGCACAGGAACCAGCTTACAGTCACCACGATAATTCCCAGCATCCTCAGCAAATGCACGCTGGACATGTAGGGCACTCTCTGGGCCGTGCGTGACAGGAACACCTTGAGGACCCTGCGTGTGTAGAAGTGTTTACTACGGTCAGTCAATTAATAGTAAGACTTGTACATGTGGCCTACACAGTATCTGACCGCTGCATAGGCTACATTTAGGTGGGACATGTGGTGCAGTAGGACAGACCTGTACATCTTCAGGGTCACCGTTCCATAGACAATGGCGAAGCCCAGGTGTCGCACCCAGCGAAGCAGTATGCATCGGAAGGTGCTGGGCCTGAAGTACAGGATGAAGACCTGAAAGGGGAGACTGAGCAGTGTAAGCGGACATAACCTGTCAAGAGAAAGCGCTCCCCGTTGTAGCTTGTCTTTGTACCGTCTGTACGTAGGCTGCAGAAAAGTGTCTATACCGCCGGGGATACATTCAGATGTGACCTCAGCGTCACAATTTAAGATGCTCGGTACTCAAGTTTGACATGTTAAAGGATTTATCAAGTACAAGCACCTATAGGCAGGATAAATATTACATTCACCCCCCCCCCACCCCACCCCTCAAGAAAATAATGAATTTATCTCTGAAAACGGGAAAAGCTAGTGGACAGCCTACGTACACATAAATGGTATCTGACAAATTACACAATAATTAGTTAACAGAGATTACACCTGGGTGGGTTTAGAGATTATGCATAAAGAAAATGGGAACCGCATTTAATGGAGTTCTTTGACAGCTAGCTTTTTAATCTACACTGACTGAAAGATTACAACCGTACAAATAATCTCCTGCCCTATTGGATATCACTTTTCCACCAGTGACAGTAGGTTACCGCGGCTCTATTGCCAACGCCGGTGGCAGAAAATGGAACCCAAAAATCCTTCCGTTTTTTTTCAATGCAACCTGGCTGCGTTCACCGAGAGCGGCGAGGCGATGTCGACACAACATCGAACAATGTGCCCCATCTACAGCCTGATGTATCCAACCAGGACCTTACCACTTGCAGTGCCTCAGAGGCGACTTTGTGTGCTATGTAATCACAACCCTGGGTAGAGCATTCAGGAAGAATGGCATGGTGTACTGTAATGTGTGTGTGTGTGTGTGCGCACACCAGGTCAGTGACCACTGCGCCAGCAGATCAAATAGCGCTGGAACTAAAAGGGCAAGCTCCCCACCTCCAGGCGATGCCCTACAGAGATGACAGAGTCCAACTCACTGCTGGCCTTTAGTCTGGGCCAGCCCTCCGCACTAGGGGACACGACCGACTGAAGGGAAGGCTTCAGCGTCAGGATCCACTCGTACTGTCTTTCAGACCGATATGTCGGTTCCCCTTCCCGGCTCAAGTCACACATATGGGCCCCCCCAAGCACTAACTACCTACTGTGATCTACTCTGCCCGTCCACCCCTCTGGATCCCGCTGTCTAAATTAAGTTATGACGCCACCCCCAAAAACATCACCTCACATCGTAGCCGTTGCTTCAGTTGCACCTGTATTATTGTAGTAGGCGAACTGCGTCCTCTTCCCTTCCTCGCTGGTAAAGTAAGGGAGAGAGGAAGCTGACTTGTTTATTGCACACTCAGTCTTGTTCACTGCGCAGTGAAATATGACCAACGACCCACAACGGGTGTCGCTGCGCCCCATCACTCACCCATCGCCTTGGACAGGTTGTTTCCATCGACGCTCCGGGGTCAATCAGTACATGTACGAGTAGCGCAACGACTTAATTGGCATAATGAATCACGCGGATGATCAATAATGTGTCTCCGGACCTTAAGGAATGCAGTTGCGCAACATGCTAAATGGTGTTCCCCCGGGGTAGCTGTCTGCCCTGAGCCCCTTCCATCTTCTTGCTCACCAGCACCACCATTACCAGATAATCCCCAGCCAATGGGCTGCAACGGTCTGAAACGAGCACTCTGATCTCCGCTCTCACTCACCGGGAAGTAAAGGAGGAGAGACCCAAACAGGATGGTCTCCAACAGCAGGAGCCCAGAGGCCCGGATCCTCTATGGGGACGGGGAGGTAGAAGACAGAAGATGCGAGGGGGTGGAGGAGAGGGAGATGGATGAGGGAGGGAGGAAGGAAAAGTGACGGATGAGTTGGGGATTGGGGAGGGACGGGTGACGTAGAGGGCAATGGAGAGAAAGATTATGTTCAATATATTAAAGAAATATATTAAAGATCAAAATCTTTACTGTACATTGTGTAATTTGTTCAGAACAAAATGACTTTACAACGGTTAAGGGAAACCAAAATCACCAACAGATTGAGGGCTGGATTCAAACTCGCATCAAAAATTTAAGTAAACAATCGGAATCACAGGCTGTTCCAACATGACTTAATGTCATCACGGCAACTCATAATGTGACTCAGTAGTGTGTGAGGCCCCCGCGTGCCTGTATGCCCTCCTGACAACGTCTGGGCATGCTCCTGATGAGATGGTGGGTGGTGTCCTGGGGGATCTCCCAGACTTGGATGCTTCCTAAATTGATATCTCTAAACTTTAATTGACTTGCTGTTATACTGTGATGATTACATGTTCCCTCAATTTTTTTGAGCGGTATAAAAAATTCAATGTGTATATATATATATATATATATATATATATATATATATATATATATAAATGGATTCATTCATTCATAGGCTGTCACATCAAACATGGCTTACAATATTATTTTAATATTTAGTATTTTCCAAAATGATGAAAGGTGTGTACTGACAAAAGCCACCACGATGACTTGTTGGGCTGAATTTACTGTTACCACGTTTTGTTACGTCGCGTGACAATTTGCGCCAACGGTTTCCCCCCGAAACAAACGTGTGCATGTCATTTGTTTTTGATGCGGTTGGAATGGGACCGTTTTCAAATTGCCTAAAATCTCATGCCACACAACACCGCTTTGGTTACAGTCGAGGCGCGGCGCCGTTTGAGCGGAGCTCCCGTCACACGGCGCCCCTGCGACCACTTACCCTGCTCCGCCTGACCTGGTAGGCCGCCAGCATGCTGATGAACACCAGCAGCGTGAAGAAGCCCTGGACGGCCAGCACCCAGGCTCTGAGGAACCAGTCCTCCTCCACCCAACAGGGGGCGCTGTCCTTGCAGCCGGCGCAGCCCGGCCAGCAGGGAAGACAGATGGGCAGGGCGGGGTAACACGCGCCGACCCCCTCGCCGTTGCTGCCATTCGGGGCGCCACCTTCTGTGTCAGACCCACCTGTCCGGCGTACGAACACACGGGACGCAAAGACACGGTCAACGTCAGACACGGGTTCAGGGGTCCGTGTCGGGACAAGCGATAGGCCAACGCGGCGACTGTTGTTTGAACCTTCAGACAAACTCTGGATAGAAGAGCACACGGCTGCCAATTTGACTGTCCTGGTGTGCTGTCCAATCATGTCGGCTTTCCTCCCTAATCCCTCCCCACTTTCCCTTGGGGGGAATCCCATCCAAAAAGCTCCCTCTTCCGCTTTTAGTTTAGCTTTAGGGCCCAGTCAGAAGGAGTACACTTTTGATGGGAATATGGTGAAATTTGGGGAATGCCCGTTGTCTTTTTACCGTCCATTGGGGGGCTGTAGTATCCCTCCCTGCAGCGACAGCAGTACTGGCCCAATCTGAATCCCTGGCCTGGGATTGGCTCACACTGGAGAGAGAGAGACAACAAGTTAGGGTAAAAATCACTTCACAGTACAATGACAAATGTGCACATATTTTGCCTGAGAATAGCAGTTTGAATCAATGTCGCTTATTGTCTGGAACTTGAACAGCAGGTCTTGAAGGAGGAATTGGGTTCGTAAACAGTTGAGTTTGACACGACTGGATCAGAACTTTATTGTTATTGCATGGCACCCTCCTGAAGGAAAGTCCCCACTGCTATAGATAATATATAGATGCTAATGCTATCAACGCCATTTCAACAAGCTATCTGTTGATAAGAAACTGCTTGCTAAGGTGAGGGTCAGGGTTAGGTTAAGGGTAAGTGTTAAGGTTTGGGTTATGATAAAGGTTATGGTATGGTTAGTTAGAATGTTACTGAAAGTAAGTAGATCATCTCTAGAGCATTTACAGATACACTTTTGTTACACTGTGGTGTAACCAACTATTCGTTACAGGTAACCAAGGCTTTTTCATAGACATAGCTGCAAGCATCGCACTTCTCAGCTGTGAACAGCAGTGGTCATCCCATTAAAAAAATGCAATCAAGGCACCATTTTGACCAACGCTGTAATATCAGCGTATCTGGGAGTTCAAATGGTTATTATCCTGTTGTGCCAGGTGGGTTATGCTAGTATGAACTTTTACACTTTATGAACAATGCCTGTTTAATTATCCCTTAGTGGAGTGTTTTTCTGTTAACCTAGAAAGCATAATATCTGTCGTCCAACTGCTGTATTATGAGTATTATTTGGGGAGAAAAACCTTTTATATTTCAGAAAAAACAAGGATTAAAATGCTTGTTGGTCAATGGAAATTGTTAATGGAGATGTATTTAATGGAGTGTGTTTCGCATAACCTCTCAGCCTTTTTTGAGTTTTTTTTCTCCACAATGATGGTTCAGAGCACAGCAGCACTCAGTCAAGGAAACCCATTTGGACACTGCTCGCCTCTTTGTTAATCTAAGATAAAACCTAAATGGATATGTAATGCCTCCGCCAAAAGCATGATCCCTCTTCTACTAAGGGAAATCCCACAGTACACACACCACACAACACACACATTATCTAGCGAGAGACCTAATGGTTTGCTTAATAAAGGGTCAAATATTGTAATGTTTTGTGGATTAAAAATGAACTCTTGTCATAAAGACAACATAATTCTCAGCATGGATAGTAAGTCATTAATAATGCAGCCTTTTGGTAAACAACAACATGGTCTGCACTAATGCCTCCAGTGAATCTTATTCAAGGTGTAGTTTGAGCTATGGCTAGATCCTTCTGGTCATTGTCAACCTAATGTGGTTGATTTGTTTCTTTTTAACTCACATGCCATTTTCATTGATGGGATTTCTCAATTTTAGATCGCCTTTGGTTATAGATCTTTCTGGGACATACTTGAAATACCCTGATTGCCAACAGAGCAGTTGCTTGAAGAAATGTATTCATTGTCTGATTTTACTTCAGCATTTTGGTTGCATGATGAGAGTTAGACCGTTTGCCATTTGCCTCAGTCAGAAATCAGTAATGAATAAATGATCCCTTTTAAGTCAATCAAATAATCTCTCCTACAACATCCAGATCTACCTGGAATTCAATCTCCCTCCTGTTCCACCATTGACCTGTCTCTGGGTGTTGCATGATGGGAGATGATCTGATGACAGGGATATGGGGCATGTTCCTGTGACTGGTTTCTGTCTATCTGTGTCTGGCCCACGTCTGCCTTTCTGGGTACATGGGAACGGAGGAAGGATGTTGCTCATGGCCGGATTATCATCTTAATCCACCCAGATCATCCCTCCACCGACCAACGCAGATATCTTTAAATAGAAGGGTGGGATGAGATGGATAGGATTGGGCTGTAAAGGACGAATGATCATCAACAAAGTAAATTGAGGATGCAGGGTACAAAGATGATGGGATGATAAGAAGATAAAAGGAAAATTAAGCAAATGACAAAATACAAATTAAAAATAAAGCTATAAAAGGTTTCACACTAACATTTCAGTCAACCTGCAGAAGCTTCTGTTCAGGGAGATCTACAGCATCGATGAGGGTTAAGGTCTTAACTCAAAGGCACAAGTGATTGTGCACCCTTTTGGTTCAGGGTTCTGAATGAGGGACGTTTGAAATTACTACACCATGCAATCCTTTTCAAATATTTTCTTAATATATAATAACCATTAAGCATGAGAAATGCACTCAAATTAATTAATGTAATGGAAATCTGTAACTTTTTAACAACAATAATGGGTGTAACTCATTAACACCAACTTGGGGATCTGTAACTTTTCAACAACAATAAGGGGTGTAACTCATTAACAAC
>JACXGK010000795.1:78067-89533 GCA_016801125.1 Novumbra hubbsi
ATCTGTAACTTTTCAACAACAATAATGGGTGTAACTCATTAACACCAACATGGGGATCTGTAACTTTTCAACAACAATAATGGGTGTAACTCATTAACACCAACATGGGGATCTGTAACTTTTTAACAACAATAAGGGGTGTAACTCATTAACACCAACATGGGGATCTGTAACTTTTCAACAACAATAAGGGGTGTAACTCATTAACACCAACATGGGGATCTGTAACTTTTCAACAACAATAAGGGGTGTAACTCATTAACACCAACATGGGGATCTGTAACTTTTCAACAACAATAAGGGGTGTAACTCATTAACACCAACATGGGGATCTGTAACTTTTCAACAACAATAAGGGGTGTAACTCATTAACACCAATATGGGGATCTGTAACTTTTTAACAACATAAGGGGTGTAACTCATTAACACCAACATGGGGATCTGTAACTTTTCAACAACACTAAGGAGTGTAACTCATTAACACCAACATGGGGATCTGTAACCTTTTAACAACAATAAGGGGTGTAACTCATTAACACCAACATGGGGATCTGTAACTTTTTAACAACATAAGGGGTGTAACTCATTAACACCAACATGGGGATCTGTAACTTTTTAACAACAATAAGGGGTGTAACTCATTAACACCAACATGGGGATCTGTAACTTTTTAACAACAATAAGGGGTGTAACTCATTAACACCAACATGGGGATCTGTAACCTTTTAACAACAATAAGGGGTGTAACTCATTAACACCAACATGGGGATCTGTAACTTTCTAACAACATAAGGGGTGTAACTCATTAACACCAACATGGGGATCTGTAACTTTTTAACAACAATAAGGGGGGTAACTCCTTTTTTTAGATGCTCTTTACCTCCATGGTGGTGCGGTTGCACTCGTGTGTGTTGGCAAACCAAGCATCCCCTGTAGCACACTGGTTCACATCAAAGCCCTGTATGTTTACATCCACGCGGATTACACCCCTGGCATGGGAACACACAAACCCGCACAAAAAAAAGAAATCACATTTGGTAAAGGAGAATATCTTGGAAACTGAGACAAACATGCTACATTAACAAGGCAACAACAAGCATGTCATCCTCAATGAAGGATGCAGCAGCACCTTGAAGCAACAGATTGACCAATCAGAGTACTTCTATATCTGAGGTGTTGCGTGGGTTAATTAGACTTTAATTTTCCTTGAGCATGTGCGCCAAATTTAATCAGTCAAAACCGATCAAGAGCTCAACACATCCCCATTATTGTGTCACCATAAAATCAATATGGATGTTTTATATGTTGGATCTTGACACTGTTTACAAAATGTGTACCCAATTGTGATACCAAACAAACATTGAACGATTTATATACATTTATGTTCCAAACTTGTTGGTCCTGTTATTTACCTACTAATCTAAAACATTTTGCACTGGGCATAGATAGCAAAATAGAAAGTTTAATACAGATTTGTTGTTTATTCGAAATAAAAAAAGATTATTGAAAACCGAAACAAATCAGTATTGAAAGGGTCCCTGTGGCACATATAATCTAAACCAAATGTCATCACTTTAAGGTCAAACTTGTTGAGATGGGGTGACCTTGCAAAGTTTGCCAGACCTCAGTGGCAAGACGGATCGTTCACAGTTAACAATTCATGACTAGAGACTAATCCTTTTGTAATTTAATTTTGGAGGACCACAGACAAATATTTAATGGATACAAATACAGTAATTAAATATAGTAGTTAAATCATTCATACTCTAAACACTTGACATTTTCTCTAATGGAAAAAACTTTCGTTTTTTTTTCGTTAGGTAATTTAACATTGTCTGCTTTTACAAATACTTATGAAACTACTGTTCCTCTAGTCGGTACACTTTCTACTGAAGAGGTCGTCTGTGGTTGTCTGTGGCAACTGTGTTCGGGTATATTTTGAACCAGGCACTAAATGTGAATTATAGCCTTAGAAAAGACAGGGCTATAATGCCGGAGCCATCATGTGTACTGATGTTAGTCACAGTGATCTATCTACCTCTAATCCATTAAAAAGGAATCATATTTTGACAGTGCCCATTGTCATTTGAACAAAACCTCCTTATACAAATATTTTCCTATTCTAGAAGTCCTCTCTAAAAGTGAAAGTTTACAACCTGATTGGTTCCGCGTTTCATTTCAAAAAGTTGCTTTCTCACCGCCCTTTCCCAAAATGTATGAAAGGCTATATTTGAAGAAAAGCTGTCAAAAATGTGATTGAATTCAAATGGATTTACCCTTGCATCAACTAATGGTCACCAACTGTGCCCCGAGACAATGGATTGCTGTAACATATGATGTGGTTACCTAACATAAAATACCTTTTCGGGATTTAGGCAGAGGAAAGCAGTTCGTGTCATCCCTGTGAGACCAAAAGTGTCAGGGTGTGTGTGCTAAAGCTATTTAGTGCACTACTTTTGATCAGATTTCAATAAGCCCCCTGTTTCGAAACGAACGACCCCGTGTGGAGGACAGAATGCCACCGGAGACGCGGCCAGGCTCCCGACTGACCTGAACTCGGGGCTGAGGTCGGGTTTCAGGCCGTAGAAGGAAGCCGATAGGGTGAGCAGCCAGCCGGGCAGGAAGCGCCCGCCCTCGCACTCCAGGAAGGGCCCGTCCGCCCAGCGCACCGCGCTGCGGTCGGTCACGTAGCTGTCGCCCTGGCCCCACTTGGGCGTGTCCAGGGTGCTGAGGTCGTTGAAGAGGACCCGCTTCGACAACGCCGGGGCGGGCGCGTCGGGGAACTTCAGCCCGCTGAACCAGGCGTTGTTGGGTGCCGGCGCCGGCGGGTGGAGGCTCTCCCAACCGCTCGACAGGTCCTGGAGCAGGATGCTCTGGTGGTCGGGCGCCGTTCTCCGGGAGGCGCGGAGCACGAGCTGAGGCGCGGCGGCGGCGGCGGGGTCGGCGTCGAACGCGAGGAGGGCGCGGCGGACCAGGGGGTCGGCCTCCAGGAGGGAGCGCACCGAGGCGTGGTACCACTCCATGTCGTCGCGCACGCTGCTCTCCCGCAGGTCGCTGGCCTGGAAGATCATGTTGAGGAAGTTGGCCATGTTGGCCAAGGCGTCCGTGGGCGCCCGCAGGGGGCCGTGGAAGCTGCGCGGCACGGGGCCCGTCTGCCCCGGCAGGCTGTACGCCCGGGCGCACTCCGCCCGCTCCAGGACCGAGGAGTCGCCGCCGAAGAGGAAAGCCTCCGCTGGCGTCCAGTCCTCCTCCTGGGCGTCCGGGCGGGTCGTGAACGACCCCGAGGGGTCAACGCTGTTGGGCGCGCCCGATGCCCCCGTGCCAACCCCGGCGGACGTTGTGGTCCCTAATTCGGAGATTCTGGTAACCTGCGCCGAGAGGAGGGGCAGGAGAAGCAGCCGGAGGAACAAAACAGGGCTCATCCTCAAATCCGCTGCAGTTTGGTGGTGGTTGTGTGTGTGTGTGTGTGTGGGGGGGGGTCACACAATATCCCCCCCTTGTATAATCTCTTGACCCTTTTCAAAATCCTCAAATGAATTTCATATTCTAGCGGAGGGCCCCGAGAACCTCACGCGCCTCCTTTCTCACCCGCCTTTCCGTCTCTCCTCCTCCTGCCCATGTTTCGTCGTGTGCAGGCGGCTGGCGCTCCAGGTGTCTGTTGTGACGACGAGTGCGAGTCGATCACCCTCCGCGCTCAAGCGAAACACGGGGGGGGGGGGGGGAGTTCGACCGGCGCTACCGGTCACTCCTGCACGCCGGTGAGACGGTGGGGGAATCGTTGGGGAAAATCCGGCGCCGCCCCCCGCCGTTCAGTCACGCATCCCGATCCCAGCGTGTCCGCAGTCAGACTGCTCGTCTCTCCCGCGTTTGTTTTCCTGTTTCCTCTGGTGCTCCCTGGGTGAGCAGCAACAGAGCGGCGAGAGACAAAGGCATCCAGCGTTAGAGAGAGAGAGAGCGAGAGGTGCGCCACTCTTACAGACCAAAGCGGAACGCTAGCGCACACGACAGGAGGAGCCAGGGAGAGGACGAGGTGGCGGGGAGGGGACGAGGTGGGGGGGGGGAGGGTTAGAGGGAGGGAAAAGCCCAGAGTTGAGGGAATCTGAGGCAATGTGGTGTCACTACAGGGAGAGAGAGAGAGCAGGTGTTCGTAGGAAGAGGGGAATTGAAAGAGCTTTCCACCGTCTCTCTCCTTGTGTCTCTCTGTCTGCCTGTTACCTCACTGGCTTCATGGCTCCTCTGCCAAGTGTCTCTGTCGTTTTGTACCCTGTGTTGTTGCCTCTGACCGAGGTCACCCCTGTACCCCACTCTCTTTCTCTCTCGCTTCTTTTCTCTCTTCCTCTAAGCTCTCTCTCTCTCTCTCTCTGATTCCTGTACGCCCCTGGAGAAGCTCGGGTATCAGTTGTGGCTGAGAGAGGCACATCTGGTGGCAGCAGGGACTGCTGTGTTGTGTGTTTGTGAATGTGTGTGTGCAGAGACGAGAGGATAATGCAGGATGCGGGTTAAGCCCCCCTGTATAAGGGAATCCATCAGAACTCCATGCTAGATGGATTATACTCTGCCAGAGAGTGCATGTAGGAAAAAGGATGCTCTTATATCGTCCAGGAATATGCAAACACGCACACACACACACACACATTGGACAGAGAAGCCAAGTCTCTATGGTGGACAAACCGATTTCCAGTGTGTACGGTTATAAAATGGGAATCTCATTTATTGAATGAATCCGTATTTAGCACCTTCCAGTGGAATATGAAGGGAATTTGTGAGGGAACAAGCCAGGGAGCGCATGTGTGGACGCGTGTGAGGTAGAGAAGGAGCAAGGGATTGTGTGCGAGAGAGCTTGATTAGGAGGTGGGTGTCTGACAGAGAGAGGGAAATACAAACACCTCCCTCATCTCAGTGATGGAGCAGGCAACTCTGGGTGATGCAGGCGAATCTTTGTTACGATGCCATGGCAACGAGTTTCTAAGAGGTCTCATCCATTCCTCATTCCTGTGGGTCCCCTGCCCCCCCATCCAGGACTGCAGAGCAGGGGAGCTTTTGCAGTGGAGTCTGTAAAAAACAATGACGCCATGTGTATGTGTCTGGGGGGGTGATGAGGGGGGAGTGGTTACAAAGGTGTGTGTATGTGTAAATATGTGTTCATTTTTAGTCTGCGTTTTATAAAGTATGTACAGTATGCGCAGGGATGGACAGTATTTATTATAGATGATGTATTTAAAATACGTATTTCAAACACAAAATAGGATAGCTGTCAAACATTGTCTACTTAATCAACTGAGTTGGAGGGATAGACCAAATGCCAAGCGATTTCATGCTCCCATGTAAAAGTATTTTTAAAATACCAAAATACACTACATTATTTTGATACATGGTGTGTCTGCAGTATTTTGTGTTTTTCATAAAATTTAAAATGAAGGTATTTGGTATCTTATTTTAAAATAAATGTCGATGTATCCATGCCCATCTTTGAGTATGTGTGTATTTACGTGTCATAAACTATGTATCATTTAATTTGTGTGTTTTTGTCCACGTGTGCCTGACTTTGTTGAAGGTATTTGAAAGTTCGTAATTAGTCATATAAAAGCGCGCCTATTTTCAAGTTGTGTAGGTTATTCATCACTTGAAATTTGACAATGAGTTTAGCTTTGGATAGCCTAAATATGTCCTATAGATAGTTCATCGGTTTTATAATTGTGCGTGTAGCTGTGTATTTCAAACCTTCAGTAATGTCCATTCCCTACGTATTTGAATGCATTGGTATTAAAAATTAATCCATTAACTTGCCTCCTATCACTGACTTTAACGTAGTTGTTTACATTCTGGCACTAAACTGGGATCAAATGGTTGTCCATCTCTTTTACAAATTTGTATTCAACAGGGCTTCACGCAGTAGGGTTCATCATCATCGGTGGCCTGTACCACCACCTCCTGGTTGAGTAATGTAAATGCTGTATCCTTACTCAATTTTTTTTCAGTGAACTGGTGAAATTATTTTGATTTATGGGTGACACTTTTTTTTACCCCTTTCTCCTTCTGCAAGTTGATGTGTTATATTTATGACAGGTGTAGGAAACTGATCGCAACCTGAAAACAGATGTATCTGTAAACCTAAGGACAATTGTACTTGCTCTGATAGAAAGATCTAGAATTAGTCTATCGTGTCTTTTCACTTAAATTGACAATTTCAATAAGTTCAGTCTAGGGATGCCTAGTTCTCTGGATAAATGAAGGCTGACAGTGGTGGTCAAATGGTTATTAGAGGTCTAATTTTATGAATATGTGATTTGTCTTTTGAAAGGGATTGTTGGGATTTCTCAAGTGAGTGCATATTCTATTCTGTTCTAGTTAATTCCATAACAGAATATACTAGTTGAATGAGTGAGATTTAAATGCATTCTCATCATAGGCTAGTGTTAGAGGCATTGTAAGGACTCTCTCTGTTCCCCATATTCTGACTAAATTGCTTTGTCTGGAAAAGAACAGAATAGCTAGAATATAATCGAATCTGAACTTTAGTTCTTTTTTCCCAACTAATTTCCTCGGTCACTTCAATAGCTCAAAGTTAGATGCATTTTCACCGTGCCAAATTGAATTGAAATTGATACAGCTTTTAAGTTGGCGAAGATTGGTCGTTGAAACGCCAAGAACAGACTGGCAGCATTAGGGCAGAGGACCAGCACTGCCCACAGCAGATTTCAATGCTGTGCAGTGAAGAGAATGGACTAATTTGTTGAAGTCATGCAATAATTTGACAAGACATGTATTGAATACAAAATAGACATTGCACATGGTATAGAAATATCTCATGCTAGGGATGTTATTATGCTGATCCTTGCAATAAATCCATCCCTATAGCATTTTAGAGCAATCAATACATTCAGCAAAAAATAATTATTGCCTATTTAATTAATTAATTCACCCCAATCAATTTAGATAATAGGAAAAAATGTGAATTTTGCCTTTATGTTACTATGCAACGCACCAATTCCGATGTATCTTCACCGAGAGACAAGGGTCACACTGAACGAACGCAGAACGCATAGGATTTGCGGAAGTGAGGGAGCGGGTGGGGCTTTGCCGAGAACCAGAGGGAGTGAGAGAGCGAGAGAGAGTGGTCAGTGACCGTTGGTTTTATTCTAGCAAATGAGACCGTATGTTTGACCCCGGGGTTCGCCTGCTTACAACAGCAAGCTGGATATATTTGCTTTGTGTCCGCGCGGTCGTTGTTAGAATAAAAATGTGTGTGGTTTTATTGTAGGTGATTATCTGCGAGATGATGAAAGAACGCTTCAAACAGTTTATTCGCTCGTAGCCTAGCCTATATTTATGGATTGCCGTTTGGCCCTTTATTATAAGACAGCCGGGACCCATCAAACGGCGGTAGCTATGTGAAGTGCATATATTGCTTATTCCCTTTCGCGAATTGAGGAATAATTATGAACAACGCACAAGATATGTCTCCCGATTTTGTCTTGATGCGCCTGGTTTCTGCGGCGGAAGACGACCGCTTGGACGAGGAGAATGGGAATATTTCGTCCAGTGGAGTGGTGGCAGGAATCGGCAAAGAGGTCTTGGTTCATAGCAACATGAAAGGAGGTTTGGAAATCGGTCGAGACCCCACAACAGGCCTCGCGCATCCCAGTCATCTCTCCTTGCTGAACAATGCACAGCAGAGCGGCGGAACCGCGGCACCTGACTCGGGAGAGATTGCGACTAGACCGTCAGTGTCTGTTCCTCCTCCACAGAGCGCTACAGAGGCCCAGGGCTTTGAGTTCGCTCACAGAGGCGGCTTACGGCCTCAGATCCTGGTGTTTCCTAACATATTGAGAGGTGGTGAAGGGATGTTAGAGCGTGAATCCGACCATCGGAATCAAACGAGGGACCATATTGGGTTAGATAAGAGCTCCAGTTCTGCCTCCGACCAAAGTGGAGGCATCAATAACAATATGCTTAGTGCCGGCGACGTGCAACAGCAGAACCATATGACCCAGAGTTGGTCATTATCCACAGTTGCGGCTGATATAGAAGGTGAACTTTGTCATCGACACCGTTTGATTACCAACCCGCCAGACTGGCCACATTTGTCGGATAAATCCAGCCCACTAACTATGATAGAATCAAACTGGGGATGTACACCCGGGACGCTTCCGGACGGACCTGTGTTCGACTTGGCGAGAAGGTTCGGCGAGTTGGGGCTTGGTGCGGTTCCCAAAATATTATTCAAGGAAGTGGAAATGCCCCAATGCTCGTGTCAGGGTGCACATGGGTCAGCTCCAATAGGGATGGGGCATCGGGAGGACCCAACGGAGACTAGCGATGCTTTATTGGTGCTGGAGGGACTGGGTTCTGGGGACGTGTCGGGTCTGGGAATCACTGACTGCCCGGAGGACGATTCGGATGAAAGTCGAGCACGCCGAGTTCAGAAGATGTCGGGCGCGTTTTCACTAAGCAGCTTTCAAGTAGAATTGACTAAACAGGTGGAAGGGATGTCGGGAGAGACATGTCCGTCCGCGTACCGCGACGCACAGGTATGTAGCTTGCATAGGAACTTACCCAACCCAATTCAACCGACCGCAGGAGACACAGAACAGAATTCAGAGGTATCGATTTTACCTGGAGTTGCTGAGAATGCGGTTAGCTCAGAACGACCAATCAGCCCGAACCCCAACCGGACATCGACATCCCGCAGGGGGGCTGACGCTAGTGCGCCTCGGACTCCAACGGTTCGGGGAAGCGCGGTAGAGAAAACACTGAAAGTTCCAGGGAAGAGCAGAAAGGGATCACTCAAAATACGTTTGAGCAAACTCTTTAGAACTAAAAGCTGTAGTGGCTCCAATAGCCTTCTGGATAAGAGGCCATCGGTGGCTTATTCAATATCATCCGCTGGAAGTCTTATGGATATGGCCAGTGGTGGTGAGCAGGATGTGGACAGGTATGGCAGTCTAATTACCTTTCCACGTATTTAAGAATGACCTAATGAAGTCTTATGGTCATGGTGTGGATAATTTCATAAGCATGTCTTACGTTCATCTTGTGGATAAGCCTACTGTATAAAAATAACTTTTGTCTAGGTGATATGCTCTCCTATAACTTTACTGCCAACTAAAACTCATCCTTCCTCTAGCATCTCTTCACTTCCATCTAAAAGTTCCTCATTTCTGTTTCTTTGGTCTTTCACAGTCAACCACGAATGACCAGGGCCCAGAGTGCCTTTTCTCCTGCTTCCTTTGCTCCTTTCACTGGTAAGGGTTTCTCCCTCTGGGGTGTTTGGTCTCTGAAGCTATCTCACTCTCTTCCGCTTAGGCTGTTTTTCAAAAATAAAATCACCCCATGTGATATTTTGACCAATCGCTTCAGGTGTTTGTCACAGTTCTTTTCCTCTCCTCACTTTCCACTCTCCCTCAACTCATGCAGGCGAGACTGTTTCCTTGGTGGACGTGGATATTTCACGGAGAGGCCCGAACACTCGGCAACCACCCACACCTCCACCTCCACCACGCAGAAGTCTCAGTCTCTTAGGTACTTTTAGCTTCGCTGTTTCCCTCTCTGTCGTTCTCTCTTGTGTATCTCCCGGTCTTTCTGTTTCGGTTTCCTTGTGCTCATCCTTTTCTCACAGACACCTTCCTTCTCGTACTGTATTTCTACCTATAAACCCTCACATCTTGAAGATATTCCTACATACCCTCACCTACCCTACTCTGGTACATCTTAATTAATAACTTATTCTAAAAGCTAGATCACAAAAGGTCCATTTTGAGATAATAGCTATACCCTATATCTCAGAAGCCCACCGCAACACACATTTGAGGGATGTTGTGTTGTGGCCTTTTTCATAGCGTAGTCCCTGGTGGGCCCCACGGCAACCTGTTCGCTAAAAGCCACTAATCACATTCCTCGGGACGGAAGCAGTGCTTCTACATATCGAAAGCAGACCAGACATCGTGTACACACGTTCGTTATCCAGAACGCTTGGAAAAAAAGACATTTTCCGATAGGGTGAGATTTCCCACAGCGAGGTCCAGGGTAGCGGTGTCGGAAAAAAACCCTGGTTTCTAGAACACTCTGTGGTCTGAAAACTCCCCCTGCCCTTCCCTCCCTGCTCTGTTCCAGATGACATAGGTGGGCCGCAGCCTGGTCCTTTCCTAGTGAGTGTTATGGGGGCCTCCCTGCAGTCCCTCCCCCTGCCTCTTCCTCCTCCACATCCCTCCCACACCACCATCCAGCATAGTATCAGCCTCAATGGTAAGACGCCATGCAGAGAGCTGGGGTCTGGGGTGCGACCGCGGGACGGAAGTCGGGGTACAGCGTTGCACTGGCCGCATGCTGCATGTAAACATGGTAGTAGACGCAGTAGGTGTTTACCTGGCGGAATACACTTGAAACCGGTAGTCATGAATGCGTGTGAACAGACCGGTATCGATGAAACTAATGCCTGCCTTTGGGAGATATGTAGCATTAAACGTTGAGTTCTCAAGTTCAGAGCGTGGCGGACATAAACAGGGTGATTATCTCACGAGTGCCGTGGTGAAGGTTGAAGGAAAGCCATTAGGTAAATGACTGTGAGTGTTTGTAGAAGGGCAGTACTATACAAAAGATTCATCCTTTTGCCTTGAGAATGAGTATTTAGTAGTTTGTCTAACCAGTAACTCTGAAACAGAAACACTTCTATTCTAAGTTGATTTATCTTTATAGCTCCAATTGATACCAATTTTCGGGCGCAGACCAAACGTGAGCTACGCGTTCCAGTCGACTAATTTATGTGACCATCTGCATTAACTAACTGATGTTTTTTCTTCTTGTTTCAGATGCATTCTTACGGGCCCTGCCTCACTCCACCTCCTCACAGCTCCTCTCAGTCCCGCCCCCTTCCCGCTTGGCCCCGCCCCCAATCCTCTGTCCCTTGAGGCGGCCCGAGGCTAGTAACTTTACCGCCAGCCTGAGGGAGTTGGAGAAGGTATGAGCAGCGCAGTTCCAAATATGCACACATACCAACTCCACACCGATCCATCGGACAAAACACTCACATATTGCGTGCAAACCTTTTATTTACATTAGCGCTCTCGTTGAGGTATGTGTTCCATACTACGCATAGAGTGCCTCTGCGCAGGCTTGTTCGTGAATGTGTTTCTGATACCCCCAGTGTGGCTGGTACTGGGGTCCTATGAACTGGGAGGATGCTGAGATGAAGCTGAAGGGGAAGCCTGACGGTTCCTTCCTGGTGAGGGACAGCTCCGACCCCCGCTACATCCTCAGCCTCAGCTTCCGCTCCCAGGGTGTCACACACCACACACGCATGGAGCACTACCGAGGTGGGTTATGTGTACTGCTCACACACACACACACACCACACACGCATGGAGCACTACCGAGGTGGGTTATGTGTACTGCTCACACACACACACACACACCACACGCATGGAGCACTACCGAGGTGGGTTATGTGTACTGCTCACACACACACAC
>JACXGK010000796.1:0-55203 GCA_016801125.1 Novumbra hubbsi
GAAGTGAAGACCCACTTCATTTGTTGAACGTTGCTTATTCGTTAACTTAGAGATAGTTTCAAAGAGAAATTTTGGATTGTTTTTGTTCCCCTCGATTAGGTTCGAAAAATAAGATGAACGAGCAGATGTGAGTGCTTTTCTGTATTGTACTGTACTTTCTATCCAAGCTAATCTAAATACTTCCAAGTTGGTGGAGCGCGACGGCCTGTTCCATGAAGAATCTGATCAGAGTCCTCTAGAGCTGTACAGTAGATACAAGACATGAGGGACAGCCACCTGAAAAGGGTCTGTTAGAATGAGATGATTCCAGCACACTTACACCTACCCTGGTCAATGGCAAGACCCATGGCGGTCCCTTTGCCCCAGTGGATACTGGACACCGCTTAGACATCTAGATTGCTTTCCGTCATACTTATTTGGAACGCTGGGTGGTTTGAGTGGTTGGATCCCTAGGATGGATCGTTGCAGAGGATCCTCATCTAGTCAGGTTTGTTTGGTCACAGATGTCAATGCGATGAAGGATGAGCAGGACCCTATCCATAGTCGTCCACAACGGGCCCTGTTGCTCATCATGCTGATGGAGCACACTGAGCTGTTCACAAACTGTCTGGGGGAGGGCCAAGCCCTTGCATCCACCGCTTTTGTGTTACTGAGTCATCGTGAGGGAGTCCGGAAGCAGGGGCAGATGAAAAAAAGGCTAGAATAAAATGAAGGCTCAAATCAAAAAGGGCTATACAAGACAAAATATAAGGCAGAGTGGTCCACAGTGCACACAAAACAAGAGTAAAACACATCGGCAAGTACGCAGAGACTGGATGTACATAACACAGTGCCTAACAAGCTAAACACCGATTGTAACATATATAAGGTGAGTTTGAGTGTTTTGGAAACTTGTGATGAAAACACCTGTGCTGGAACTTGGAAATAATGAGTTGTGATGCTCCGTTATGTTTTAAATAAAAATCTGTTCTATTAATGGTTTCTTTTCTTTTTCTTTTCCAAACACAAATAATTAAATCAAGGGTTCCAAAGCACACCATGAATATTCTTATAGTCAGGTTTGAACAAAAAGGTATGTAGGTTAAACAGCAACTTACAGTTCAACTAAGGAAATCCTGTTCCTTTTTAGGTTAAGCGAAGAGTGTCTCTTCCCACGTCCCACAACTGAGCTTTTAGTTAATAGAGAAAAGTAGTTTGAATATGAAAAAAAACAAATGGAACTCTGAAATATGTAGAAAATGCATTATTGTCAGTGCCTCAGGTTGCACATTTAATCACATGATGCAGTGTAAGAACTGTTATTATTATTATCTGAAGTTTGTTGATTTTTATAAGGTAAGCATACATACCTGATGTGTAACTATTTGTTTGTAGGCTACAAGATAATGCCTAGCCAATGTTTGATTTTAACCCTTTGCATTGAGTTATTCCCACCAAAAATCATACACCCCAGTGTACTGAAACAACAAAAAAAGATAATACCAAATCTAAAATGTTTGGACAGTATTAGGCTATTATGTCAAAATAGTGAGGTCCATTTGAGGTCCATGAGACTTATTTGTCAAAATAGTAGGTCCATTTAGCCACAAAATGACAGCAACCTTCCAATGTAGTTATTTAAGAAATTAAAATAGATTGGTGTCGACCTGTGATCGGTCAATACAGCACAAGAAAGATTGGCCATCTGTTTCAGCTTATGCAAAAGCTGATCGGTGCATCCCTAAAAGATATATTGTCAGGTAGTCAAGAGCAGAGTATATCTGTGGTTTGGTTATTTCAACACTAGTTTGATGGGATTACATTTTGTACTCAGATAACGCATGCAAGTGAAAGAACTTCTTTTAGTTCGTTAGTTAGTTCTATTTACGAATTCAGAACAAAAGTGAAGTATTAGAAGCTTGCAACCACCATAACTGCACAGACCTTCTGTTTGTGCCTTTTAGCTGCTGATGACCTTCCATTAGTTTATGGTGCATTTCTGCACATTCATGAATAATTTCCTTTATTAATAAAAAAAAGCATCAGAAGCTCTTAAGGTCTTGTGATGGCTGAACTAGTTGATTGGCAATTTGAAAGAATAAAAAGTCCAGGGCCTCAGATGTAGGAGCAGTGTTGTTGTGGCTTTTGTTGGGTTACATCATCGGCTGAGATCAGATGATAATGGAATTACATCATAAGGATGACAGGACACCTCAGACATGCCCATTTTTAAACAGAAAATGTGTGTATTTTCTCTTTTTCAGATTGGGACATGGGACCCTCTAAGTGGCTTGAACATGACAGAGCACCAGAAGGGGAAGACTCCCAATATCACAGACTCCTTATCAAACAGATCTTTAGTTGTATCCACCATACTGGTAAGGACTGTATTGACAGTTTTTGTCTTATTGTAAATTGCTGTGCCAGCCATCCTTGGGCTGACAGTTTCATTATGTTTATCCAAGAGAGTATAAATGCCCCAAACTTAATTGACTATTTGGGAAAGAGAATTTTAGTATGTATTATTTTTTTTTTGGAAATGTGCTTTACTTGTGTTCTGCCCTCTGGTTAAGCTTTGCCTGTTAGATTTTCTTTTTTAAAACTATTTCTCAGGACGGTTGGTGGCACACAACTAAAGTAAAGCACACTGCTTTTAAATGAACTGTTCACTTCACTGCTGAGAGATCCCATTCCAATTGGTTAAGAACAGTTTTAGGCAGGGCTAATTGGCTGATTGATGGTCCAATAAGATTTCCCAGTTTAAGGGTCAGCCTCACTCCACTACCATTATATTAGCCCCTCTATTGAGCTGTTGTTTCTTTAGTCAGTGATACTGAACCAAGACATGCTGTTTCTCTGAGAGTGAACGACAAAAGTGTATTGGAGTGGTAGTGAACATTAGTAACTATAACCCGTACTGTAATATAGTAATTTAATGTACAACCAGACAGAGCATAATGACATTTACTCTCAGACAAAATCCTCAAAAACCTTATAGGACAGGGAGGCGCTCCTGTGCCCTTGGAATACATGTAGGTGTTCTTTTGTTTGTCAAATCTAATAAACAAATCATCTGAATGCAAGATGTTGAAAGAGAAAAAACACAATGGTCCAAAAAAGTAAATTGTATTGTTATCTAGCCAGACGAGCGGAATTAATATGCTTTCTAAGTGCTGATAGTGTCCACTGATCTTTTTTCTTTGTTGTTAGTTCAAAGCATATCAAAATGAAGTCACTCTGGATAATAGTATCTAAATGACTTCCATGTACTTTAAAAAATTACTAATGTATTGTCTCATGTCAAATGCAACCCATCAAAGCTGCTTTGCAACACATAATAGGCCACATGTATTCATTATCATTAGGCTACACTACTGTTCTACATTTAAATGTAAAACTCACATGCACATTTTTTATCTGACATTTTGGTACAGTGTAAACCACACAAAAAGTTGTAAGTATTTTCCAGATTTTTGGATGGCAATGCAACGTTTAAAAACTGCCACTTTCTTGCTATAAAGAAAAACGTAGGCGTATTTAACAGAATTATATGTTATAACAGGCCTAAATAATTAGTCATTATTAATCAGTTTGCCTCAAACCTTTTTGAATTATGTGAATAATAAAACACAATAAAAGCTTGATATTGGATGGAGTTAATTTCATTTATGTTGGTGATAAATGTCATATTATGGATTGTATAAAAAATCTGAGAGTCAATTACTTATTTGTTTTTTAAAGTCCAATTAGATTTAGCTTCTACTGAAAACATTGTTTCGTATAATATAGTACTTTATTCTGTCTTTGATGTTATATCAGGTTACTGCTGTCAGAGGTCACACTAAATTAATAGTTTTCTGAATCCCCCCAATAATGCATAGATGAACTTATAATCACCAAGTGTTGATTTGAGGCTATTAAACATCCTTGACCTGTATATTTGACAAATGTTTTTTTTTACACTTTTACAATGTTTAATTTAGTCCTGCAAAAAAAATTTCAATAACAACACAGATTTTTGATAATGTATTCAGCATTGTTTATGTTTTAAAAAATGTATATATTGTATGTATGTATATAATTTGGGCTTATATCAATGCATATGTATGACAGAGGGCTTGCTCATTCCTGGCACTTTTTCTCTTTTCCCTGGGGTGGAAATATGAGATTGCACATATATAAAATACCTTTGTCACCCATTACCATAGCTAAAACCAAAGGGCATTCAGCTGAAAGGAGATGGTCGTTGACCTACACAGATCCGGTAAAGGATATAAATAATACATTAACAGTTGAAAATGCCACCAAGTTCAGTGAGTGCAAAGCTGAAAAGTTTCAGAAGTTTGGAAGAGTTTTACATTTGCCAGGAAGAAGATGTGTTTGCGTATTGCCGCCATGCATATTGAAGGAATATAATAAGGGAGGAAAGAAGGAATATATGAATCTTGTGATTATCAAGTTTCTAGAGCTACTATTTGATGCCACCTTCATGTTGACAAGCTCATTGGAAAGGTTCCGCAAAAGAAGCCCATGCTGTGACCAATCAACAAGACAATGACCCTAAACATACACCATATGTTATGTACAGACAAAAATGTATGGCCAAAAGTATGTGGACACTCAAACAAGCTTGTTGGACGTCCCATTCCAAAACCATAGGAATCAGTATGGCATTGTCTAGATTATCTTTGTAACTTGTAGCATTGAGGATGTCCCTTCTGCGGAATTTAGGAGCTTTGCCCAAACCCTGAAACACAGGCCCAGACCATTATCCCTCCATCAAAATTTACAGTAGGCACTTCTCCTAGCATCTGCCAAGCGCAGATTTGTCCATCAGACTGCCAGATAGTGATGCGTGATTCATCGCTCCACAGAACACGTTTCCACTGCTCCAGAGTTTGGTGGCGGTGTGCTTTACATCACTCCAGCCGATGCTTGGAATTGTGCATGTTGATGTGAGGCTTGCTTACAGCTACTCGGTCATGGAAACCCATTTAGTGACACACCTGGGACACAGGTCTTGTGCTGGCATTGCTTCCCGAGGCGGTTTGGAATATTGTGGTGAGTGATGCAACAGATGATAAGCGATTTTTAAAGGCTTCAACGCTCTGCCGCCCCGCTCTGTGAGTTTGCATGGTCTACCTCTTTGTGGCTGGGCTGTTGTTGCTCCTAGACACTTCCATTTCACAAGTATCGCACTTACAGTTGACCTGGGCAGATCTAGTGCAGGTGGGGCAGAAATGTCATTAGCTGTCTTTTCCTGGCCCGGCTGGAGATCCATAGCATTACATTCTAGGTCCTACATTTTTCACTCTGGATATTAATGTAATCTGTAACTCTGTAATGTTGTTGATGACACTCTAATAAACTACAGCGTCCTCACTTGAGTTGGCTGGGAGTCAGTAACATCTAGAAAGGCCAGACATTGGTTGATGTTTTTCTATAAGGCAGTCATGCAAAAAAAACGTCTTTATGTTTTGTAATAGCAGTGACTAAACATACCATGGGCTAAGGAGTCAAATAAAGTAAGAAAATACAAACTGCTCATTTGATTGATGACCGAATTAATTTAGTCATTAATTATGGTTCACTCGGATTCTTGACCCCTGACATCTGTGTTAGTGGAGATAACAGATTTTTAGAAATGTGTTACTTTCTAAATGTCTTGTGTACTGGGATGCCCAGCGCACATCTTATCAAGCATTAAGCAAATCTATATTACACACTTGCAATTGAGGTTGCTTTTCAAAATGTTTACAGTTCAAAATTGTATTTCGTTGATTTAGGATGGAGAATATGGGGGAGCCCCATAAGACTCAAGATAAAAAGTTAAATAAATCTACTCATAATCTGGTTTGTTAATCCATTCCCTTAACTTGTTAGCCATCCCCTTATCTTTTTCATTAGTACCCTCACATTTTGAATTAATTTCTTAAAATGTCACCTTCTGCTCATAGTATTATTTAGAGAAGAATGTGTGTTAACAATTCTTGTAGAATTTATTTGTGGCTACACAATAATACCTATCAGTCCAAAATAGATGTACACAATGTGTTTACTTACCTCAAATGTAGGCATATTGTAAGAATAGGTACAGTCATATAATAAATGTGTCTTATATCACATATTTGGACACAATGGTATTTGAGCTAGATTACAATAACATTCATTGATACGTATTAGCCAATTTAACAAATTATGCACACATTGAAAAAATTATAAAACAAGTAATGCAATTAATACAAACAGAAAGAAAGTTATGACACCCCTACCTTTATCATTGCATAAAATCCGCAAAGATTATAAACCTTAGTCTCATTTTGTCTTAAGCATGGGTGTCTGTATAGTTAACCCAGCATGCCATTGCCTTCAGAAGAAATACTGTTTGTGTCTATAAGCTAACAAAGCAATTTCCAAGCTATTAAAACCACATCAATCCTGACCACTAGCAATCAACATAGGACAGGTCATCCCAACTTGCAAATTCAAAATGGGCATATATTTTTCAGGAAACAATTACATTTCTCAGTTTCAACATTTGATGTGTTGTCTTTGTACTATTTTATATTGAAAATAGGGATTCAATTAATTGCACATAATGCATTCTTTACATTTCACACAGCGTCCCAACGTTTTTGAAAATGCGGTTGTACAACCCAACATTTTTTCTTTATTGACAACTTCAACAAAGTCAGTAAGAACGTCATACATATATTAAAAAAAATATATCTAAAAAACATATATATTTTTTTATTTTGTGTATTTGATAAATGTTTTACTATAGTTCATTTTCACTGAAATATATTGCAATGCCTTCCTGCCAAATATTTGTTAACTACTGTACTGCTAGATCGTCCTTTGCCAGCATATCCCGGAAAGAGTTAAGACACATAAGTCCCTGGTGCCCTACCATTTTCCATGCCCTTTGGGGTATCTTTGGGAGGCCCTCATAGAACAGGTGTCACTGTCTCACACCCAGCAGGTCTGCCAACACTGCACATTCTGTCATGAAGGCTCCCGTGGTCTTAATCAAAGCCTGGAGTAACTCTATTTTTGTGTCTAGGGTATTCATTGATCTGATAATAGTCATGGTGACTGATCATGGCCAGTTAACTACACAAAAATAAGATAGTCCCACCACTGTTGGAGAGATACAAAAGGTTCTGCTGATCTCCGTATTTCCCCCTAAAATGTACTACCTGGAGTGAGCATCAAACAACAAATCTGTAATGAAATGACTGTAAGCATTCTATGATTTTTAATAAATTCACCTCTCTTACTAAACAATAATAAGCAAAGTCTACTGGGGTTTTCTCACATAACCTGAGAGTATTGCACAAAACAATATCATCTGTCTTATCGAGCCAGCCAGTTGGAGTGATTTCTTACATGGGCTCATGTCCTTTCTTGCATTATTATCTTGGTTGCGTCAAATATCACACAGCTCATGCCTTTCAATAAGACATGGTAAAGATTACCTTGAGCCAGTACAGTACAATGTTCCCCATGGTTTTGAACTTGGTCACGGTTTGAGCAATTCAAATATATAAATAATCATCATTGTTACACTGAGCAAGGATATTTTGGATTGTGACTTTAAAAAACCTTTTCTTGGAGTTACCAATAAAGGGAAATATGCATTTATCAAACACATGAGGATGTTTTCATTACCTTGAACTTACCCCTTTAAAAATGTCCTCTACTCATCAGCACAAAATGAATGTTATCAAAATGATATTCATTCTGCCACTACTTGAACTTTTATGGCTGTTCACTACATAAAAAAATATAAATTGGTCCTCCATTCATTCCCCCTTATATCATTAGCACTTACTCTTTCCAAAACTGACTTAGCGATAGCTGTAGCATCCTTTTCAGCTGCTTTTCCAGGTGCCTTTCCTTCTCTTGGCTCACCTTCTTTGGTTTATTCTTTCATGACCACCGTTGCCAGATCTGTAATGTGATGGCCCTGTTCTCATTTCCCATTTTCAGTCTTAACTACCAATGTCCTCCCCCCTGAGCTCAAAGCAGCTGTACCTCTTGACAGAGGTGCATTAGCTGTACCTGCAGTAGAGCCATGCTTTTCACTCCCAGAATTGTGCACACGGAATGTTTGTCTTCTTCACAACCAAAGTATTTAATTGAATCAATAGACCAAAAAATTGCAAACAAACCCAAGATATTTTTCAGCAGTGTATTGACATAGTCAGTCAAATTCAAGAGACCACTGCTGTGATTTTATTACTAACTGCTAATATGCATCTTTCCACAGAACACCCAACACTGGTAAGAATCTTAACCTCAGATGCTATCAAGCGAGATTCTCACAACACTCCTACAAAAGCTATAGCAGCTTTGTGATAAAAAGATTTATGTGGGCCTGCTGCCAGTTTATGATAATTTAGCATTTTCATAGTTGACAGAAGGTGAGAGGTTATACGCTGCTCATGGGCGGACAACAGCTACATGGTGCTAAATGTGCCAGATAACACATCTTCCAATGGGTAGTGGCACATTTTCCATTTTCAGTGGTGTCATTGATAATGCAGCCTATTTAAAGAGAGGATATTATAGTTTATGTCCAACAGCGGGAGGGGCTAAAGGCTAGCTTGTGCGCTTCCATTACAAAGTAGCTAATTAGCATTACCGGAGCACTCATGTATGTTATAATTGATGTCTTCCTGGGTGAAAGTTATGCATTTTTCAAACTTATTTTTTCTCCCTTTCCCCCTTTTTTTTTGATACCTTCAGCCTCCATATTTCTCTTTTTGATCATTAGATCTTTAAAATCAGTTCACTAAATCTTTCCCTATGTCAAAACATCAAATATATATGGAGTGCACTGCACAAATGCAATGTCTGCTTCAGGTGGCTTTGCTGCACTAACCAAGCCTAAAAAGTCCTCGACATTTAAATGGTTTCTCACTAATCTGAAAGGAATATATGTTTCCCCCCACAAATTATGTAAAACAGTTTGCTAAGAAGTGTAATTTTCTTTGTTCACAAATACTGCTAATCAAGTTTTAATTAGTACCACAGGAGTATTGCTTCTAAGTGTTTTGAAACAAAATTCTACATTTAGGCATTTCTTTCAGCAAATGTGTTCCTTGTAAGGAGAGAGACCCATGTACCTAGTTTCAGACTGTAGGTCAAAAGGGATTCCTGACCTTAACACTTTTAATTGCTTGTTAATGCACCAAGATTCAGTGTTATTTTGAACATGATGGATCTCAACGGCAAAACACATTCTCCAAAGTATAGTCAGAAATGAATGACATCCACAAAACGTTGTATGTATGCACACAGTCTATTGATTAAATGATGGAGAGGAGGGAAATTGTGGGATACAGTAGTTGGTGTCTGGGAGTCAGAGAATGCAATAAGTGGCAGAGTTGGTATATTACGTTACGTTGTGGAAGACCATCGTTAGGGCGTTGATGGTAGTCAACCATGTTACAAATCCATTTCCATTGCCTGTCATGAAGGAGTGGCATTGTTGCATTCATCGTTTAAGGATGATATCACCAAAACAAAGTTATCATTTTTAAGGCTCAATTAGATGACAATATTACACACAACCCATGCAAACTTGGCACAAGGGGCAGCTGTGAGCGCATTCACAATTAGAACAGGGTCTGTTTGCTAGGGCATTGTGGTTGGGAATAGTGGGCGAGAAATATAATAAATACGCTGTTTGACCCACTGAATGCTGCAATATTGGACAATGTGTCAATACAAGGTCACTATCTTTGTGTTCAGTCACTGTTAAAGGAAAGTGTCTGTGTGGGTTTAATAAACAGATTGCCATGCACACTTCCCTCACAGTGTATAGAGTACCTCAGCACAGTCTCCATGGTTATACACACATGCAAACAGCACTTCCAGAGACTCATAGCTCTTGGGATATTTGAACCAGGGATTGTGGAAAACATAAAAATTACCGGATTTCTGGGCTGCTATATTAGACAAGAGTATTCCTTGAACATTCTATCCTTCTGTAGAATTTGACACATATCATTTGGACAGTTCATTGTTTCTATATTGCCAACAACATGCAGTCAAAAACAGCTATTTCTCTGGGATTGTAATAAGCACAATATGCTGCCTGATCACTGTCATTGACTAGGCAGCATAGACAATGACAGTGGCTGATTATAATCATAATAATGTGAAGACTAAATGGCAATTAAATCATTGGTACTGTGTCCACAGAAGCTAGTACAAGAGTATTCTCTCCCTTGTTAAAAGCCTCTATACCGTGAAAGTGCACACATGATTTTGTTTGTACTGTGGCATGCCACAATTATTTCATAAACAACACTTGTATGATGATTTTCTCTCTTTTTTGATTTCACTGAAAGGAACAGGGGATAGATGGTAAGGTAGAAGAAAGGGGATTAGAGAGAGAGAGAGGTCAGCAATAAAGAGGGGGGTAGTAAGCAGGAAGGCAATGGAAGAAACCAAGAGAATCCAGAGAGTGAAAGAGCACATTGGTAATCACTCCCGCTGTTAGTCCTAACAAAGAAGATGTGTGGTCTCCTGCTATTTTGTGTCAGTCTATCAACATCTTTTATCTTATTTACAAAGCATCGGGTGGCTTGAGAGCCAGGAACAAGGATGGAACCCCGGCCATCATGTTCAGTCTGTGAGGAGAGAAGGGAAGCACTGAGTTATAGATATGGAGGATTATAACAGTCAACTCAAGTATTGGCACCCTTCTTGAAAACACAACACAATGAGTCATATTTGTGACACAAGGGTGAGCCATATACTTTCATTTCAACACAATCATTTCAAAAACACAATATTTTATTGAATAGGATGTTTTTTCTGGTTTCCAAATTATTGCCAGTATCTTTTAAAACCCCCGAATAGTTAACATAAAATCTAAGTGATGACCTTTATGAAATTATATGCTTTTTAGCTAACCCACAATTTCCAAGTCAAAAATACAGTCAAAAATTCACTACAATTCAATTTGTAATTTACCCTATGTGGGTAAGTGAACACACGTCTGAGTTATTACTTGGTGAAACTACCTTTTGCCTGAATTACATCCATGAGTTTTTGTTAATACGTACCTACATAAACTGTGTAATATTTGCTTCTTCTTAGCAGAGTTGTTTAAGCTCAGTCAAATTGTGTGGTGAGCGCATATGGACCGCAATCTTCAAGCCATTCCACCGATTCTCAAAGGCATTTAGATTGGGTCTCTGATAAGGCGACATTCGTCTTCTTGAATTTTAGCCTCTGTACGGTTTTCTTTGGCGGTGTGCTTTGGGTCGTTGTCATGTTGAAACATGAACCATCGTCCCATTTTCAGCTGGCAGAGGGCTGCAGGTTCTCTTCAAGAATCTGTCAGTATTGTGCACTCTTCATTGTGCTCCAGTCTCTGCTGAAGAGGAACACACCCACAGCAGGATGCTGCCACCGCTGTGCTTTCGGCAGACATATTGTTTTGTGTGAATGCCAAAAGGTTTAAATTTGGGCTCATCTGACCACAGCTCCTTTTGCCACTTGGTCTGTTTTAATTGCCACTTGGTCCCGTTTATTTGCCTCTTGGTCCCTTTTAATTGCCGCTTGGTGCTGTTTTAGCAGTATTTTTTCTTGTAATAGAGGCCAGTTTAATGGAGTGCTTGATTTTTGGAGCGCTGGAGATACTGTGGTCACGTGCACACATTAACCAGTCTTTGCCAAAAAGGCCTGAAGCTCATCAAAGTTGCCATTGGATCTTAGTAACCTCTCTGATCAGTCTCCCAGTTTAGAGAGACGGCCTAAACTAGGCAAGGTCTGGGTGGTGCCATATGCCTTCCCTTTCTTAATAATGGCTTAGCTGTGCTTCAAGGGAAAGACAAAGCCTTTGATTTTCATCCATTGACTTGTGCCTTTCCACAACTCAAGGTTGTAGATCTTTTGAAAATACCTTTCCACCCATAGTGGAATGTTTGCTTTGAATTTCACTACTAAGCAACAACTGCTTTTATTCTGAAGTAAACAAAATCACAACAATTGATCACAGATGGAAGCCAATTAGTTTGATTTGTGTTCTGGATGGTGGTTGGTTATACCTCAAAAGGTTTAGAATTGGGTTCACTTACCAAATAGGGTAGTTTACTGTTTTCATTTTAATAAATTTTCTGCGGTACAATGTTTAGAAAAAGATTATTTGATTGGTTTTCATTTCTGACTGTAAAGCAAACAAAAGATGGGCTGGTTGGACAATCAAGATGGATATGATTTGGAAGGGGGGGTGGTGACTTTCTATACCCACTGTGTATATGTATAAAGTACCAGTCAATAGTTTATACAGAACTGTGCAAATGTCTTTAGCACGTACACATTAGACCACACTCAATATTGAATAATTTATATTTGGTTTACCAAATTGTTTTACATCTGCCTAAGACTTTTGCACTGAACTGTATATGTATACTATACTGTGTGCAGTGCAAATGGTGCATGTGTTCAGTCCCTGCTCCAGCCAGTGTGTGAGAGTTTGCCAACGCCTATCTCACACAACATTCCCACTTACCAATTTAGAATATTACGCAGAGTGGGAAATACACAAATTTGTACCTTCAGAGACAGCTGAGCATTCTTCCCCTTCCCTCCTCAGGTGGAGCCCTATGTGATGTTCAAGAGGTCGGACAAGCCACTATACGGGAACGACCGCTTTGAAGGCTACTGCATTGACCTGCTGAGAGAGCTGGCCAGCATTCTGGGGTTCACTTACGAACTGCGTCTGGTGGAGGATGGCCGCTACGGTGCCCAAGACGAGACAACAGGCCAGTGGAACGGCCTGGTCAAGGAGTTGATGGACCACGTGAGTCTGGATGTTTCACTGATGATGTAAACAGTCCGAGGGTTTGGAGTGTCAAGGTTTATTTTGTATGATTACGGTTTGTGTAGACGGGTTTTGTATGAACTAATTATTTTTGGTTGTGCAAAAAGTGAACGTTGTAGTTTACAAGCTGAGATTGTGCTGCTTCCAATGCATTTCTTCTTTGTTAGCTAGTGTATCTAATTTGACACCTAATTGCTTAAATTGCAACATTTCATGTTCTGCAATGTACTCACACACAAAGACAGATAGACACAAACACACACACTGCCAGCAGACTACATCATTACATTTCACAAAGTAAGACCCAGATAATATAAGCGCTGCACAGTCAAGCGAAAAAAGAACTTTCTTGCTATTGCCAATACTCAGTATCTGACCCTATTAAATGTGTCCATGAACAAAAGTATCTACTTCAACCATGGTACCCATGGCCAGCAATTATTTTTGGTCATACAGGGGCAGAAGAGAGATGGATCACAGGGATTGAATACACACAGGGCCAAATTCCTGTAAGAGGGTTGGAGTGTTGGTCGTTGGGCAGACCCACTTCTCTCTCTGGAGTGGTTTCCTTTTTTCCTAAACATTGTACAATTATTTCTGGTCAAACCACAGCATACATTCAATAGTGTGCTGTTTGGTATGCAGACACACTGTAGGCAGAATCAGGTAGATAGACAGACTACAGTAAGACATGCCTCATCAACGCTTCACAGAATCAGGCAGATAGACAGACTACAGTAAGACAGGCCTCGACAATGCTTCACAGAATCAGGCAGATAGACAGACTACAGTAAGACAGGCCTCGACAACGCTTCACAGAATCAGGCAGATAGACAGACTACAGTAAGACAGGCCTCGACAACGCTTCACAGAATCAGGAGTTGATTGGCTCACCAGGAAAAGGCACATTTAATAAGTTGACACAAACAATATGCGGTTCTTATATTGGTTCACAAAACCTGCTCTTTCAGTAGTACTGATAAAGACATCTTATGACTTTAACCTTCTATGACAGCAGACAATACCCTAATATCAGATTTAGTTCTTTAAACATTACATTTCCAGACTCCAAACCGCCTATTTTGGTCCAGACTGACATAGAACAATCTTCAAGAGACAAACAGTGTATTTCTTCTAATGTTGGTGACTAAATGATCCTACGAGCTGTCAGAAGCAGCATATTTGTTAGCCATTAGAATATTTTCTGACATGATTTAGACCTAATGTAAAAATGAGTACCGCCTCACTCTGAACCATGGTCAAGGGATGCAGATGAATAAAATATGTTGGTGATGTAGTGGATAAGGAAGATAGCTGATCAAGAAATTCAAGCTCGGTGGTGTTTAACAACCCTGTTCTACTTAATTTGATGAACTCTAAATGCGTCCTGTGTTTCATGTTGACAGAAAGCAGATTTGGCAGTGGCTCCCCTGGCTATCACCTACGCGAGGGAGAAGGTCATCGACTTTTCTAAGCCTTTCATGACGCTGGGGATAAGTATACTCTACCGCAAGCCCAATGGAACCAACCCTGGCGTCTTCTCCTTTCTCAACCCCCTCTCGCCCGATATCTGGATGTATATTCTGCTGGCTTACTTGGGTGTCAGTTGTGTGCTGTTTGTCATAGCCAGGTAACATGTCAGTCTCAGTAATCACTGCTAATTATTTCCCGTACAAGTGTATATGCTAACGCCTGGAGTACTACATCATGCTCCATTTGACAATATTATTTTTATTTTATTTTATTATTTAAAGATCTTGGACATCTGTATTATACAGCTCACCATAAATCTGTTGCTACCCACCAAATGTTTTAGAAGACACCAACGATAAAACCGCCCTAACACATTCCCCGAAGTCGCTGATGTCGCGACAAACTTTGTAGAAGGTCCATGGAAAAAAGCGTATGTGTGTGGAAAGTAGAGAGTTCTTCCTCATCCAAAGTTTCTGATGCTGTGTGAATATGAGCCTTCTCATCCCATTAGAACAGAGGAAGCGCTGAGTGTTCCTTATCGCCAGGCTGCTCTGGAGATGCAGGACAGGCTGGCAGGCAGGCGGCGGCTATTTACTAATTCCTCGGCTGTCTCTCTGCCTCCACACATCACTGCCGTTCACTGGCCCGCCACTGCTATCTGCTGCTCAGAAGATAATGCACACAAATACAAACCTTACGAGTAGAGAAGTTAAATCAGCCTTTTCAGGACTGCGCTGTGTGGTACGTGTGTGTGGTGAGTTGGTGCCGGTGTGTATGCATGTATCTGGGTGTGATTGGTGTGTGTGTGTGTATATGTGTGTGTGTCCTCCTCGATGTGAGCGGCTGCTGACCCCCTTTCACCCTATTTTCCCTAGTGTCTCAAAGTCTGCACTGTCTTTTCTTGTCTGTCTTTTTCTTCACCTTGCCTCATAACAGGTCATAGAATCAACATAGAAATGACATTGGCGCAGAAAGACCATGTCAGTTAATGATGGGTTTTACATAGGTTGCTGAAAAATAAAAAAGTTAGAGGTTAATTACTTGTTTTTACATTAGAGTAAGGCTGTTTTTTTTTGTAGGATTATGAAAAAGTGAAGCGGGCATGAGTGGGTATACTATAAATAGTGAGACGTTTTGTGTTGCCAGAGGTGAGACGTTTTGTGTGGCCAGAGGTGTGTGGAACTTGAGCTACCAAACCTCTCAGGATTTACGTTTGCATAGAACTATTACATTCAGTTTGAACATAAATTGGTGCAATTATGTTCCTTTCAAAATGTATCCAGTTCTATTGGGCCTTAAAAACTTGCCGTGACATTTATGATAAACGTTTTGCTATTATGTTGGTCTTTAACATAATGGATTAAGAATGAAAAATGTATTGTTATGAACACGACTTACAGTTAAGGTTAGACATGACAGTACTGTTGTTAGGGTTACAGTTGAGGTTAGGTTACGGTTAAGGTATGGCATCACAGTACTGAGGTTGGGGTTAGGATAAAGGTTAAGTGTAAGGTTACAAAAAGAGAAAAGCATCACAATTCTTGCCTCCCTCTGGAATCAAACTGAAAGTCAGCTGTGGAAATGGCCTTCAAACAATGGACAAAGCCCAAACAAACAACCACAATATTTAACCTTGAATATGTTCATAACAGCCCCAAGAGGCTTGCTTCCGATGATGAACAACACTTCTCATATGCTAACACGTAATGGTATCGCAAGTCTTTAAGTACCAAAAGAACTGTAAGTAACAAGTAACGTCTGTGGGATCCAACACATCAGAATTAGCTGTTTGGTTGGTTATATGTATATATCTGTACATGACAATATGGATATGTTGAGTCAGTCAGCACTTTTTTGTAAAAAAAACAGATTGCATCTGATTCCATTTATAAAACACTACTTAATATGACACTAATATATTGACATTTAGTACAGTATAGGATATGGCCACCACTAAACTAGAAACTAATATAATGTCACAATGTTAAAGATTGTAACATTGTGTTAGATTATAAAATTCTAAATTATATTTTCACATATTGGAAATGTAATTTTAGACATACTTATAGTTTTGATTTGATCTTATATATTCTCTGTAATTCTATTGAGATGAAGAATGTGGAGAGCATAATGTTATGTTTTCATGTGGTTGCCCAGCTGGAGTTCAGGCTCAGTTCTCTGGTACGGCGACTAGGGGAATGTATATCTCGCTAGATATATTGGCTTTTGTCTGACTATAGCCTTATGAATTTTTGTTTGAGGCACGGTGGAGGAAAAGAGAGAGAAAATTGACTGTTAACTCTAAAACTTTTGGGATAGCTCAACATCTTTGAAGTGTTCTCCCAACAGTCTTACGGTTAATGCACATGTGTTTTCCGATGTTACTGGCAATATGATCACACCAGAGAATAAAAAGCTGCAACTGTCATCTAAGTTGGTTCAGAATATGCACCAATCTTTCAAAATGATCACAAAAAGTAATTGTTGTTGGGTAAGTGTGAAATATCCCTCTCACTTTGTTTTGTTGCTCCTCCTTTAGACACCAATAGGCTTGCAATGCCTCCAGGTGCATGTATTTGACAACAATACAGTGTAGTGGCACAGACCTCAGTAGTTCTCTGGAAAGGTTACAAAAAAACGGTACTTATATCTGTGTGTACGCATTTTATCTATGTGTGCTTTTTGTTTTGTCTGCGTGTGCTGATGCATGAGGGGGTGTATGTGAGAAAAACAGAGTGAGTGTAAATTCTGGTCTAGGCAACCCTTAGGCGAAAAGATCTACATGCAGTATTTAGAATCACTTTACATCTACAGAGGGAAAAACCCCACATTTACTTTATTTAGATGATTCTGAAATCTTTCAAATTTTAGGGATTGTATCTGTTAATTGTTTTTACCCTATAATAATTTCACAACACTGTTACTTACTCCTTTGTTAAGCAGGTGATGAAATGGAACATCTGAAAACAGGGTCTATGTTACCACATCCCACCACCTCCATACCATATCTGTGCATTCTCATTTTCTTACAGATTTGTGGACTCACATTTTTTTCCTTTTTAACCATTAAAACCTGCTGAGGAGCAAACTAGCTCCCATTTTGTCAACAATTTATTTTAACATGTTCGCAGGACAGTTATTTTAATAATATAGTCTCATTGTTTTATTGGATGTTGTTCTTACATGCTTTTGGATATAAGAGGGGGATCATAACACAATTAGGCCATCGTTTTGACAATGCAAGCAAAAACAGGTAGCAGAGTTTTGTCTCTAAAACTCGATTTGTTTTGTTTAAACCTGTAACAAACCAATGTCATGAAAACATTGATCAAATGGAGTCCAAAAGTAACCCCTCGATCAAATGCCCAAAATACATACGAAATCCAACTTTTTTCGTAACGTCACATTTTGTCGTGAAACATTGAGATTTTGTTGCAGGGTGGAATAAAACTACCGCATATTATATTTTGTTATTTGAGAGCCTTTTAAAGTAGACAAGGTTACCAACCCCATTCTTATGCTGTTGATTGTTTGGAAGGTTTTTTTATAGCAATGTATCTTCTCTAGCCATTTAAAATAGACAAGACTGGACCAGCAACAGCCCTTTTCAAGCTTTCTTATTGTGTGGATTTATCTTCAATGATATTGGTGTTATCAGGCGTATCATCTGTTGAGTTTTCAGCAGGATGACCCCGGACCCTATAAAGAGATAAAAGCCTGCCATTGTTTCTGCTTCGCTGCAGGAGTCCCTTCTTGCTTGTCTGCCTTCCACCCGCCTGTCTGCGGTTATCTTTATCTCTCTCTCCTCTCAGCAGTGACCTTGCTCACCGTTTCTCCTTTTGCTGCTCTGATGACCTGAGATAGCGCTAGGGCTGTGTAATTAGATCAAACTGACAGTTAGCTGAACAGGTTGGGGCCAGCAGAATGGCCAGACAGCACTACCTTAAGAGGGTGGTTAAGCTCCTGTTAGTGTTCCTCCACGTACAATGACAGGATTGATTTAGTATTTCCACCATAGGTAGGTAAAGCCCTGTCTCCCTGTATCGTTATTTTACCAGTTAAGTATTCTAAGAACACATTATCATTTACAGCAACAACCTGGGAGCAATTACGATTAACTGTTTTGGATTCGACGACTAGGTTTTTCACCTTGTTGGCTCTGAAATTTGAACCAGTAACCGTTTATTGGTCCAATACTTTCCAGAACTACCTCAGACATATTGATGCCTCTCTAAATTGGACCCCCAGAAGTTTTTAAAAATGTTGGTTGCTCTGGACAAAATCAAATACATGGACAGGCTGGGGGCGCCTCAGAAGAGGGTTGGATACCTTTGGGGCTACCCTGCCGCCCACTGATGAACAGTGACAACAGTGTTAGCTGCTGAAAAATAATTTACCTATACATCAAAGGTTGTTTTTGTTTCTGAGGCCATTTTGGCTTTGGTTGGTGAACAACCCTTTTAATGCTCTTTGACAAGGGTTGGGATATGAGCACAAACAATCCTTTTAACACACAGTTAAGTTAAATGGTTCGTCATGGTCCGAGTGATTTCCAGGCAGCTTACAGGGCAATTGACAAATGTCCCTCAGCGACTGTTCCCTTGGGACATCATAAAATGTCTTAAGGAATGTTTTGACAACAAGGTCCTCAGTGACCGCCTCGGAACCGGGAACTAATAAGAAGATGGAGGACCATCATGCAACATCCAATGATCATCATCAATGGTCCTTTTTGTGAATTGGCCATGCCACTCTGCAATGTTTTATTAACTCAATTTACTGTTGAAAATTGACCAGCTAGCAATATGGTGCAAATTGAATTGGTGGACAAATAATTTAATACCAAGGAATGTGATAAAGCAAGTGATGGTAGGATCTAAGCGACATTCAGAGATCTTGTTGCTAGACTAAAGTAAAGGGAGCATGTCCTATCCAAATTTGAATGACCAAATACTCAATGACAAGTGAATGTTCTCATCCTCTCATTAATGCTGTAATTTGTGTTAATGCTGTCACCAAAGAACTGCCAATTACAAGTCTGAAAGCCCCCCAAAAAACTCATACAGAACTGACAAGAAAGAATGCTGGATGGTCTATAATTAATATGCAAAAATATACTATTTTACAATGGCAATTATTGTGTAGTCAAGTACACATGACGCTACATCAATATGCCATTTCCTTCTATTATTCTATCAACTACAACCAGGAATTAAAACAATATTAAGTATATATTTTGCTCCTTCTCCATTACAAAGCAAATTATCCGTAGCCCAATGATTTATTTTTGATATATTGTCACTTTTAATATGGAAATAATATGGATATCTCTGCTTAAGGATTGAGCAGGGATAAAGTTAGAGGACAGAATGAGTTGAATTGTGCAGACAGACTAACATTACTTTGATCAGTTGAATTGAAATGCCTTTGTTGAATACAAATTGTATCGATTCAGTTATGGATTACATAAGAGAACAACCCCTGTCCGAAAGTACCTACAATGAACTGTGGATGAAAGTCTCCTGGTCCACTCAGTTGTGTTTTATTTTACATCATGTGTATGTCCTTGTGTGTGCATTCCGTGTTCCTGGTGATGACAGGATGCACTGTGGGAAGACAACAAGCTGGTGGAGGGAGTGTGATGCTCTGGGCAATGTTGTTCTGATGAACCCGGGGTCCAGGCATTCATGTGGAGGTCAATTTGACACTTGCCAGCTACCTAAACATTGTTGCAGACCAGGTCACACTGCACACATTGTGTATTCAGGAATGGTTTAAGGAACTTGATGAAGAGTTTAAGGTGTTGCCCTGGCATGCAAATTCCACAGATCTCCATCTTATTGAGAATCTGTGGGATGTGCTAAACTAACAAGTCCAACCAATCAAGGTGGGTACACCTCGCAAAATACAGGACTTGAAGAATCTGCAGCGATTGTCTTGTTGCCAGATTCCAAGCCCCCACCTATTTTATGACAAACAACGACACAATAATGTCCGTAGAATGTTTCAAAGTATGACTATAGCTCTAACTCCTGCCAGAATCGTACCCCCTTAGCGTGAATATGCTCACACTTAATTATTCATTGGTGTGACTTTCTTGCTTGTCATGATGTTTGCTCGTCGCTACGTTTTGTTAGTAGCAGAAAACATTATTTATTTGTGAGTGTGTCTGTCTGCAATGCAATTCTTTATTAAGATAAGTGTTCTTTTTACACTACTGCTAATCCAGGAGCATTTCGCAGGCACTTATGCCCTGGCTAACAACTATAACTTTGCTGACAGGTTCTGAACCTACCTTAAGGAATTGCTAGAGTGCAACTAGACAGGGTAGCACTGTCTGACATCCACCCCGGGCAGCGCTGAGCCCATTTACTCGGTCTGAATTCCACAAACAGGATTCAACCATTTGTACACAATTTTGCAGCAGTACTGGGAGGCAGTGATTTAAGACCACTGTGCCTCTACATTTTTTATTCTGACAGATTGAGACGATAACATTGAATAGTTGTTATTATTGAAAAAAAAAATTCACACCTGAATAACAAATAAAGTGAAGTATAAATGGTTGTTGTAATGTTTTCTTAAAATTTTCCGTATCCTAAAATCAAATTGAATAATTGCATTTTCCTCACAATCGGTGTGTAGTTGTATGACGCAAAAAGCCAGATTCTTTTATTAAGTTAATCTCTATTGTAAAATGTATTTAGACATAATTACCATTGCATCTCACTTTATTTCTCTTTGCCTTTAGTCTGGCAGCTGGTTTGCAACAGCAGATGTTTGTAAATCATTGCTGTCTGCTGCTCTGAAGATTTAATATTTTTTACATTTTGGCTAGATTTTTGATGTACGTGGGTAGACCATAATATTACAGTGTGCCACAAGATCGCAAATGTCCCAAACGTGTTACATATGTTTACATCTGTGAGATATAATTCAGGCATTCTCATATGCCGATACATATTTAATTTTTGATACATTCTTATACTCTTTATCTTTCTTTTCAATATGTAAAGCACCTTGAGTTATCACTGTGCGTGTAATGTGCTTTAGAAATACAATCGCCTTTGCCACGGAGATCTCTATGCTATAGGCACGTATGAACGTGTCTGGATGAAATATTTCAGATATTGGCCCAATCACCATACTGTTAATGTTAATACAAAGACATGTACAAGCTCTTTACCTATTCAAATGGAAGAATAAACTGGGCTCATTAACTCTTTCCTTTAATAGCAGGAATACCCCGGTGGCGTGACGAGAGCACACTGCTTTAGAACTGTCTGCGGGGTCTATAGAGCGCTTTGAAGAGCATCTTTATTTTCTAAGTAGTTTTATGATGCCTTAGAATGTTTGTAGATGTATATTTAACAACATGGTTATTTCAATGCACCTGCATCATCTTAACTGGTGTCAGCAGGGTTGCCTAATGGTGAGAAAATGTGACAAGTGACTGATAGGTTGGTAGATTGAATACTTGAGACGTTCTGTCACTGAGTAAGGCTATTATCATCAGTTGCTCCCAGGTTGTTGGAGAAAATAACAATGCGTTCACCGTGGAGAATGTTTCATTGTGCACTGTGCACTTGGCTAGCAAAGGGTACCTGTTTTGAAAGTAGGCCTTTGTGTAGTGAGTGACTCTGCCATTTGAGAAGTAACAAGGGCACTCTCAAAATAACATAACATTCATTAAGGAACGGTATATTGCCTACACCCAAAGTTCGTAAAAATATTCTCAAATATTAATCACATAGGCCTCATGAGTAATCTGTTCTTTACCAGAATGAAAGATTCTACAATAGCAGTGGTGGCCTATTTTGAATGTCTTGGCGAAATGTTTTCCTGACGCAATGGACTATGTGTTGACAAAGACATGCTGAGTATATTTTGAATGACTGGCTAACCTGTTTTCTTAACTAGCTCTCCAGGTAGGCCAATTGCAACTAGTATTGGTCTTTAACACTGTCTGCTCTACTGGTCTTTCCGACACAACTGAAATAAATGTGTGTGTGTTTTCTGTCAATTGCCACAGGTTTAGTCCCTACGAATGGTATAACCCACACCCGTGCAACCCTGACTCGGATGTAGTGGAAAACAATTTCACCCTGCTAAATAGTTTCTGGTTCGGAGTTGGAGCTCTCATGCAGCAAGGTAGACGCCTCTTCCTGCCCCCTTTAGCACACGTCCCACTGTTTTGCTGGGGGTTCAAACTTGCTCTCAACCAGGCCCAGACCACGCATGGGGGCCTCTGTGCATGTAGCAGGCAGCAGAATGTGCGGCTGGTTTGGTTGAGTCGGTCGATCCACAGCGTGGTGTGGATTGGCTATGTGGGATATCGAGATCCTGGATGATGAGCTTATTTGATTGTTGGACTGATTGCAGAATAAGGATAGGAGAGTCAGACATTTCCCCTCCCTGTTCCTGCATGGTTACACCACCCTCCTCTGCCATCCATTAACTGTGCCCCTTGGCTTTCCCTAACTCCACCTCTGTCCCTTCCCTACAGGTTTCAGTACAGATAAGTGTACTGTCCCAAAACTATCCACCAGGTTTTAGGAAGTAATAAGTTAGATGCTTAGTATGAGAATCAGAATGAGAACTAAAACTGGGGGTTGTCTCTGAGTCGGCCTCTGTCTGGTTTTGTTTGCCCTCCAAACCGGATGCCATATCTTCTCAACTAATGTCTGTGTCTTTAAAAACGAAACAAAATATGAATCACTTCAGTAGAGCACCTCATGAAATGTTATGGAATTGATTCACTTTACAATAATTAAACCTAATTTTATTAAAACGTTTTGCATTGACTGAGACTGCATGCCAGAAACATTTATGACATTTAAAATATACGAGACAGTTCAAGTTAGCATAAGGTTCTTCAGGTTGAAAAAAACTTGTCCGCCCTTCATCGGAACTGGGCCAATGAGTTGCCATAGCAAATTTATAACACTGATCAAAGTTCTAACAGGACCCAAACCTTTTAGAGGAAATATGTATATTCTTTATTTTAATAGCCACTGATGACGGCTGGTAGCATGTCAGTATAATATTTAGAATGAAGTTGATTTAGGAAATTGTTTTGCAGGAATTTAACGTATTAGATGTGTATAGTATGGTCTACAAATCTTATGTGAGTGTCTGCAGGTTATAAAATGTTACGGTGAAAACTCTTACTTGTGCAGGTGGGTATTTCAGAGCTCGTAACATTCGCTGTTCACTAGGTCTTGTATAACAGTGTTCAGTCCGACTGTTGAGAAGATGTGGCTGTAGGGCAAAAGGGTTCTGGGGGATGGGATTGAGACAGAGGGCCACACTCTGCCTGTCTGCCACGCTGTCTCTGTGATGCGGCACTCGCCTGGACTGTAGAGAGGCTCCCCTGCCCTGGCCCCCACAGCTTGGCCCCGCCCCCAGAAAACCGTGGGATGTGCCTGTTTGGACACGACGTTACCTTGGGTACATGACAGTCAGCCCCAACCAGGTTCTGTTGTTTCGGTTCCGACTCACTCCGCTCTCGGGCGGGCCGTCAGTCGCGTAGTCCTATGTCACCCCGTGGCCTCAATGGGGTAAGGTTTCTTAACTGGTGTCAAATGTTATTCAACTGAAGACAAAAACTGAAGTCTTTTTCCTGGTTTTGTCTTGGGTCTTTCTTTTTTTACATGATTTGTTGAGTTTGTTTACATGTGGTGTTTTTGTTTTCTCCTAATTTGAGTGGTTTAAATAATGTGCAGTGTGTGCTGCAAGGCGTCCTAGGTGATGATGATGATGATGATGTGGTTGTTTAATCATGTTACATGTTTTGGTCTGGCAGACGCCCGTGGAGTGGTGGCGGAACGAGGAGTCAGGGAGAGATGGGAGAAATAAGGAGAGGACTGCTCTGTGTCTCTCTTTATGATCCCCTCCACAGTGCTCTCCCTCTCCCCCACTCTCTTTCTCCCTGGTGGACAGGGCTTTGGGCATGAATTCAGACAGTACAGGACTTGGCTGTCAGGTCCAGCCTCTCTCTTTATCACTCCTTGAGTGACTACTCATTGCCCAGACTGTGAGAAAGTTCTAAGAGGCGAAGTGATAGAATAGAGGGATTGAGTCTCACAAAGAGAAGCTTATGTTCTTCTTATCCTCCTTTCTGTCATGCAGTTCATCGCCTTTCGCCTTTGAGTGAATGTGCCAAATTGCAGCTTTATATTGCTTTTAGCTGGAAGAGGACGACCTTGCTGCCCAGTCCTACCTCAATCACAGCCCCAGGGGAAGACCTCAGTTCACCCACTCACACACACCCATCTTCAAGAACACGCTCAAAGGCAAACATCTGAAAACAACACGCAAACTTCTGGATATTTTGAGTCATGGAAATCAGCTGTCTTGTGATTTCGATTAGATTATTTTAGACAAAGCCCCTCAGCTTTGAAGTATTTACCATTTTACCCAATGTGAGTAAACGTTACGCAGCCTGAGATCATAGTCGAGGTCTGATTTTAACAGCTTGTGGCTGGATACACAAAAGACGTGTCCAGCCATGTCCTGCCGCCCAAGTCTGCCCAGTCAACCTGCATGCATGCAACTTGGTGTGTTTTTCTGTGTGTGTGTGTGTGTGTGTGTGTGCAAGCACACACTTGTGTAACTCTGGTATGCCCTGGTCCTCTGGCTGGTCTTCTGGCTGGTCCTCTAGTAGATGCTGCTGGCTAGGTCTCCCCTCTCTGCCCCGGGGCCCTGCTGAGGTTGACCCATTTCTCTGCTCCTCTCACCCATGACCAGGCTCTGAGCTCATGCCTAAAGCCCTATCCACCAGGATTGTAGGAGGAATCTGGTGGTTCTTCACCCTCATCATCATCTCCTCCTACACAGCCAACCTGGCTGCCTTTCTCACAGTGGAGAGGATGGAGTCCCCTATTGATTCTGCTGATGACCTGGCAAAGCAGACCAAGATAGAGTATGGAGTCGTTGAGGATGGATCCACCATGACTTTCTTCAAGGTGGGTCTAATGGACAGCACTTAACACCATGGAACGCTACACTGTTTACTATTATGTTTGGACAAAACATTTTTGTGAATGTTCCTTCTTACCACGGAGATATTGAAAATACTATGAATTGGCCAAAAGGGTGGACCCTACATAATTTGGTCAGACAACACTTATAACTGTTGGTGCATGCATCTACTGTTAAATAATTGTACTGTCAATTAACCTATTAGAATGCAGAAAGATGAGCGGGTGCCTTTGCATATTTCCAAATATGCAATATTCAAATATGCATCCAAAGGCTTTTTCGTTCCCAGAGATTATGTTAATTACCTCAACAAAATTTAATTCAGATCTTGACAACAAAAGCATGTACATTTTGTCAATGCCACAGTTTTCCTGTTATTAACAATATTCTATTTATATATTCTTGGAAGCCTTGGCAATATACACAACTTTCTAGAGACACATAACATGGTTAAGATACAAGTTCTAATTCATAGTGTCCCCCGAAAGCAGAAAGAAAAAAAGTTTTATTTGTCTGCATAGTAGAATAGGCTGTATACATTGCTTGGTTCTGATTTTATTATACACAGAACAGCATTTGTGATCAAATGCCCTTGAGGTTTTTAACCTAGCTTTGATACTGAACTATTGTACTATTATTGGGGGGTTTCTGTGTGTGTTTAGAAAGGATAAGTCCATGGTGCCCCTTAAAGTCAATTTCCCTTTGCCAGACAATATGTTTTTATTGTGTTCAAATGTTAATGCACCTACTTGCCTTGATGATGACACCCACATCATTAATATGAGGTGTAACAAAACACACAACACCTTTTAACCCAGCACATAGATTGTAAAAATGTACAGTGCAGGCAGCTCTCGGTTCTTCCCTCCTCTGCAGTTGTCTCTGTGTTTGGTCAGGTGGAAACACTGAAGCATACCATGGGTACCTAGATGGTAGTGTTTGGGGGAGTCTTCCATGGTATTCTCAATGCAAAAGATCTCCCTGCTGCGTCTCCAATTACTCTGCACTGTTTGTCTCTCGTATCATATCCACACCGTTGTGTTGCACAGGCCACTCTATGCCAGATGGTGAACAAATCTGTCTCTCTCAGACAGCTGCAATGGATCTTTATTGTTGGTGTTTTTTCTATTTTCACACTTTATTTTTGTCATGTGTGTTTGCTTTGTAAATAAGACGGCACAATGGCTGTACTGTTGAAAAGAATGGACATACTTTCTCTCTCTAACACATTAACAAACACGGACAGCAATATATGCTAATGATAGCGAGGCTTTGAATAGTGTTTTATTATTCTTTGACAAATGACTGAAAACAACAGTTGGCATAGGACAGCACAATGGCTGTACTGTTGAAAAGACAAACACTAACAAATGCAACTGAGGGAAACCTGTTTCTCCATTGCAGATGTCAGTTTTAAGCATTATACTTACATCTTTGTGCAACAATATCTTGCCTTGCTGTAAAAAGAGCACCAAACAGTTCCTTGCAACTTGTTTCTCGTTCAGCCTAGTACCGAAGGTAAATTATTCTCTTATAAAGGTTAAGGTCTGTCCATTACCCACAGTAGATAATCAGACTTTCACAATGTATCTGAAGGTTGAGATGTTGTCCCCTAATAGAACAAAAATGTTTCCTTTCTGCTCGTTATTTATTATTAAGAAAACAAACAGGCTTTCATTATGTCACTGATTTATAGATTTTTAAACAGAATAGAGATTTTCTTATCAGTGCAGCATTATCTTTCTTGCAGTAAACATTTAAACAGTCATCGTGTGAGTCCTTTTCACCTATAAACAAAACACCTTTTATAAATCCTAGCTATGTAAGTAATTATTGACTCATTGATTAATTGTATTGGCCAGCATAAAATAACTAAAGCATCTTAACACATGTTTTAATCCTGTTCCACAGCTGTTCTGCCTTACCGTTTTATCCATTTCCCTTTTTCGGAAATAACATTGAACAATTATTCAGTAAGGCCACGTCATTGTGGGTCTCTTATTATGTAATAAAGTCACATCCTATTATGGACCCTTGCCATGCTTTTATGTTTGTGTACTTACTACCTTCAAAAGCAGATACCTTATGCCTTAGCGATATGGAGCCCGACCCTGGTTACAGAGTTGTTGTTGTGTATTAGTTGATGCCTTATGCCTTAGCGATATGGAGCCCGACCCTGGTTACAGAGTTGTTGTTGTGTATTAGTTGATGTCTTATGCCTTAGCGATATGAAGCCTGACCCTGGTTACAGAGTTGTTGTTGTGTATTAGCTGATGTCTTATGCCTTAGCGATATGAAGCCCGACCCTGGTTACAGAGTTGTTGTTGTGTATTAGCTGATGTCTTATGCCTTAGCGATATGGAGCCCGACCCTGGTTACAGAGTTGTTGTTGTGTATTAGCTGATGTCTTATGCCTTAGCGATATGGAGCCCGACCCTGGTTACAGAGTTGTTGTTGTGTATTAGTTGATGTCTTATGCCTTAGCGATATGGAGCCTGACCCTGGTTACAGAGTTGTTGTTGTGTATTTGTTGATGCCTTATGCCTTGGCAAAATGAAGCCTGACCCTGGTTACTGAGTTGTGTAGGTATGCCATCAAGGAGAAAGGTGTGGCATTACCAGAATACTGATTTTAAAGAATAACAGACCGGACATATTGAGATGATGAGTGTAATGCTTCCAGAAGGGAGTCAGAAAAGAGGGAATGGAATGAGGAAGAAGAAGTCGTCAGCATTGCTGCTCCCCGATATTTCCTACCTTGGTCTATTCCCTCAAAGGTCAATTCTAAATTACATTTCAAATGCTTTATATGGTCATTCGTACTATTTGTTACATGTATTTATGAGCATTTTTACAGTAATTCAACTTCCACAATATACCAAATCCCAACCTGGTTTTAACCCAGGTTGATGTCTTTATCTGCTAATTGCATCAATATTATTTTGCAACAAGTTGAACAGTTTTCTTATGGTTACAATGTAGATACTCTGATCTGAACATGCAGACAAGAAAACCAAACCATAACTTTTTTGGTAAACTTTTAAGAATTTCTGTATTAGTATGGACATAAAAAAAACTTTTGTTTGAGTTTTTGGTACTTAACATTTCAAACTGAACAAAATGTAAATGTATTATGTCAGTTATATACGATAATTGGCAGAGGTTCTAAATGTTTTTATAGGAACACTAACTTTCAAAAGCTTGGGGTCTTAGAAATGTCCTTGTTTTGGAAAGAAAAGCACATTTGTTGTCCTTTAAAATAACATGTTTAAAATGTAAATAATATCAAATTACAACTCTGTTGTAAATCATTGGGACGCTATGTAAAACGTAAAGAAAAACAGGATCTAATGATATGCAACCTGTTTAAATCACGTTGTCTCCACCGTGCTTGACAGATGGAGTCTAGAACTCCTCCAGCATCTTTTCATTTGGTTTGCGTTTCACAAATGTTAATCTTTGTTATCTGGACACCTAAAACTTTATTCTGTCCATAACACTTTTTCCTATATTGCTCTGTTAAGCGCCTCTGTTCTTTTGCCCATCTTAATATTTTTTCTTTTTATTGGCCAGTCTGAGATATAGCGTTTTCTTTGCAGCTCTGCCTAGGAGGCCTCTTCACAGTTGACGTTGAGACTGGTGTTTTGTGGGTACTATTTGATAGTTGAAGAGAGCTAACTGTGTGTCCTCTGTTTCTCGAACTAGCAACCTAATGTATTTGTTGTCTTGCTTTAAAAAGCATGTGTGCTCCTACAGATCTACACTATGACATTAGCTAGCTAGCTAACAAGACCTCAGCCATGCACACATTTTGACAGTACCGGAAAAACAGCAAAGCGATAGGCTTCTAGTGAAACAGTGTGAGAGAGCATGTGAGACAGGTCAGTGTATATATTTTTAATCAACCTAAAAACTAAATAAACAGTTTTGGTGTTTTTCATTTAATGATCATTTAATTCCTGCCACATAACACACAGGCCTTTCAATATGATAAAATCAGAATTAGTTTGCAGTAGCCTAATCTGTTATGCAAATCAAAGGAGAACATGAGCTCTGAGGCCTGCTTAGACATTTTTATCCAGTGTCATCGAAGCAAAAAGCCTGAGACATGTATCGGTGTAATAGTACCATGTGGTTGATGACATCTGAAGCTTTGTTTGAATACATGCTTTTTCCATAAGTGTGCGATTAATCAGTACGTTCTTTGATCGCACACTTCCACATTTGTTTGATACCTGAGTGTTTTAAACACAGACCTCACTTGTCACTTTATTTGCTAAATTAAGTAATAAAAATGTCAGCATCACAGACTCATAATCAGTAACAGTTAGTGGAACGAGACCGTATCTTGATGGAGTTTTGTGAACCTTTGGAATTCAAAGATTTTTATTGTTGTTGCATTTTGTGTATTTCATGACACTTGCCCTTCATAATAGAACACCATTTAATGAGTACACAGTTGGAAGGCAAGTGGAATGTAGGATACGAACCCCGAATTCTAATTCCCCTTTGCAATGCACATGCCTAACCATTGTGCCAAAAATACTGGTCTAATATTATTTAAAAAGACATCTATATAGACATTAAACCTGTGATATTTATTTCTGACCAGCAGGTGACACCACTATGCAGTTAGCCTTCAGTAAATTAACGGTTTCTTTCCCAATTTGAAAAAAACACTAAATGCTTAAGAAAACCTTGCTTTTCCATCACTACTTGTAGATGTCCTGTCCAATGACCTCCTGTATAAGGACTCTGGACACAACCCAGATGCATTTATTGACCTGTTAATCATGTAAACATGGAAAAGCATTGATATGGGTGAAAAGTTAATGTAGTCTTAGAATCTTCACCTGGCATAGCAAGAAGAGGACTGGTTCCGCTATAGGTTTCTTCCTGAATTACAACCCTACTAGGGAGTTTTGCTAAGCCACTGTGCAACAAGTCTTGTTCTTCTTTGCCCTTTGGGGTCTAAATCTGTAAAAGCCATTTCTGTCAACTGCTGATATAAGAAGTGCTTTGTGATTTAATTTGATTCATAGATTGTTTGTTATGATTAGTGGTGTTCAGGGAAAGGTTTGTGTGTAGCGCTTGTGCAGAGCTTATTGGAACTGGGAACAGATGTCCGAAGTCGAGGGGCAGACAGGAGTCTAATGGCAAACATATTGTGGTACTAACACACCCTCTCCTGAATCATCATCATCTTGCCAACGCCTCCAGGGAGAACCACCTGGCCCAAATTGGGCCTTTGAACGCAGCCCAGATGTCAAAAGCTACGTTGAGGCACCATAAAGGAGAAAAGCATTAGCCGAGAAGAACGACATGCTGCCCCTGAAATAAAAGAGTAGTTTCACCGGTTCATCCCCTAATTAAGCTTTTTTCCCCGGTTCCTTTTTGTACTTATTTAATAAATTGAACTCCAGGGCACTGAACCCATGCACTCTGTTCATTCTTTCCGCAAGCAAAGTCTGTGCTAGACCGAGAACGGCCATGTCTTGAGTTTTCCGGTTCCCAGTGCTCTGGACTCAACAACACGGAGGGTTCCATACAGCTCATATTGGGCTCAGGTAGGATGTGGCATTGAAGAGGTCGTAGGACCCCCAGGCCACTGGCCAATACCCGGGGACCACAGTGCTAGTTGATATTTCCAGATCCCTGCAGTGCCCGTTCTGAATTCCCAGCAGGGCGTTATTTGAAGCTTGAGAGGAACGTGTGGCGTAAATGCACCCTCTCCTGCATCACGCCTCACAGCCCTTGCAGTTGCTTTGCTCCAGTAAGATTTGACCGAACGGAGGTGCCTCACCAGCTCCCGCGGTTCACCTTCAAGTCAAGCTTTTGAGACATCCCGTTTTTGTCCCCCAAGTCCCTTAACCGTGCAAAACCGCTCTGTTACAGTGTGAGTTAACCTGTTCATCTTTGCGATTAATTTGAAACGTTTAACGCGTTAAAATCATTTTACACCATTAACACTATTGTGAGTTAGCGATGGGACGTTTGGATTTACTGACTAGGATTTTTGGGTCTTGTTCGTAAGAAAATAAAAATATGTTCGGACCCCAAAAAATTTAAGTACGGTTAACAACATATATTTGATCATATGCAAATATGAAATTCAATCATATTTAGTAATAGATTCAAACAATTCATTAGATTCAATAAATGGATTTTCATGTTCAATCTTAACATTTTGAGCCCTTGCAGCCTCTTGCTCTCAATCACCAGGTGACGTCAATTCGTCAAAGTCTTTGAGGGTTCAGGGCTCAGGGTTTAGGGGGGACATTAAGATGGGGCCCTTAAAGCTTTGTTGTTTTTGTTCTAGTTTATCCGGAAAGTGTGCTCTGTGCGGGCCAGTCAAGTTTATCCAAACTCATCCAACCATGCCTTTATGCACCTTGCTTTGTGCACTGGGGCACAGTCATGTTGGAACAGAAAATTCCCTAGGCCAAATTATTCCCAAAAAGTTGGATGCCTAGGACTTTCCAAAATATCTTGATAAGCAGAGGCATTAACATTTACATTCAGTGGAACTAAGAGGCCAAGGCCAACCCCAGAAAAACAAAAATATCATAATCCCTTCTCTAAAACACTTTACAGTTGATGTAAGGCTTGCATACAGCTGCTCGACCATGGAACCCATGCCATGAAGCTCCCAGCGCACAGTTTTAGTGCTGATGTTAATTACATGCGTCACATCCTATTATGTCACTGTCAAGCATGTGGTCAATCATATTTCACTTTCTCGCCCTGGGTAAATCAACAATGGATGATTCAAAAGAGAGAAAAGTCAAGAAGCAAAATAGAGAGATGAATCCTGTGTGGACGCATTCATTTGCTTTCACTGCCAACAATGCTGGCTTACCTGTACGCAAAATTATTTAAAGTAAGTACATTCGAGATTTTAGGTTTTAAGTGAGGTGTTTCATTTTGCTGTTCCTATGCCATTGATCGGGTTCAAATAATGTCTTTTTTTTTACATCAAATAGAAAATGCATCTAGTTGCACAGTTTGTTTTAATATGAACAATATTTGAATTAATACATCTATTGTAAAGTTAAAATAAATACAAACGTCCTACATCTACTATAAAGTCAAGTGAAGAAGTATTTGCACCCTTCATTCAATGTAGCAAATATGGAGGCAAACATTAACAACCAATACATAATATTTGGTCTCGAACCATGAAGGTGTGGCCATATACTTTAATTTCAACACAATCATTTCTCAGACACCAAACATTTTATTGAGTAGTATTATTTTCTGCAAAACATGCCAAAAGTAAAAGCAAACAAATAGTCTGTTATGATATTCAACAGGTTTGTTTTCACTGTGCCCACTTTGCTAAAATTGTGCAGGTTTGTAAAACATATTAGAATATTTACCGAACAACAGATGATATTTTCTGTTTACTTTACTTTTTTACTTGTTGTGGCAAACGTCTAGCTGTAAGTAAAGTACATAAACAGTTGAAAATACCACAGTAATGGAAATTATCAAATCGTTTCAGAAGGAAATCTGCCAAAAAAAGAACACGTGCTTATTGCCACCAGTGTGGAATCCAATTGAAACCCTGTGGTCTATTGAAGAGGGCATCTGCAAGTGCAAACCTAAGACTATCATAGAAATATGCTGCATGCAGGAATGGTCAAAGCCAGGGGTCAGCATCCTTTACTATCCAAAGAGCCCTTTTCCCTTATTTGCCACAATTTCTCTGGAGCAAAAAAAAAAGCTTCTTAATGTCACAGCTTATACATTTTTCTATATAGATATACTATGTAGAAAAATCTATAGTTTCTTGCATTTATGAAATTATAGAACAAGAATAAAGACAATTATTGACCTTTTATTTATGTTATATTAATACCAAATTATCTGAGAAGAAAGCCTATTGTCAATTCAATTGAAAAATGCAAGTCTATATGCAACCTCCCAATGTTTGTGGGAAATAAATACAATTAAAAGTAACCTGCTTTGACATAAACAAAACATATACAGTAGCTGCAATATAATATCTTAAAAAGAGTAAACATAAAAAATAGGCCAGTTTGTATTAAAGTCTATTTCAGTGCGCTGTAATTCTCTTCTTTTTTTCCTCAGCCACTATACAACCATCTACTGTCGCACCCGAACATAAAAACTCAACTACATCAGTTTAGGATCTAAAATAAATATGTTTCCTGAAATAACAGTCTATTAACAGTATCATTCATGCAGAATGTATCTATGTCCTTCAGAGACCTTGCTCCTTGATGCTTTTTGATCAACTATCCTCATTAGCTTACCCCAACATGTTTTGTGGATCTGGAAGAATGCTTTAGATTATTGTTCTGCTGGAAGTTCTGACAATCTATTTTTAGCTACTTGGCATATCTTGTTCCGAAATCTGCTAGTATTTGAGTCCATAGCCATGTTTTAACTAACAGGGTTTTCAGGGCCCGACAACAAAACATATCTAGCACCACACTGGGGATGTGTTTGTTTAAAGCATGCCAAACTTGCCTTTGGTGTTTGCTGTCCAAAAGGTATTTTTGTCTCAGCAGACCATAGAACACGATTTTGTTAATTCTTCCAATGATGTTTAGCAATATCCTGGCACTTATGTGTTTATTTTTATGTGAGTAGAGGCGTTCGGCTGACAAGACGTCAAATGCCTGTTGGCATGACGGTGACATTTATATTTGTGTTTTTTAGGACTTGGTGATCCTATGAACTACCGCCTACAATTGTTTCTTAATTAATGCCCTTATACTGGAGATACTATATTTTCATAGTAGGTTGGATTTGAACCCACAATGCAGGAGTGCACCCAAGGCCAGTATAATTTATAAAGGTCAACTACTATTTGTTTTATTTCATTAGTGTGCATTTTGACCTTCCCCTCATGCATGTATTGATATTTCACTGGAAACATTTACTGCAACGACCTGGGGACCAGTGACATGGGGAGACAAGTGTGTCACCTTATATTTACACTCCTGTGAAACAGGAAATTGTGGATGATCACTTGTGATGTCCTAATAAAATTTTTTGGAGCTGTTCATGCGTTAACATTTGTGATTCATTCAAAATAATGAACACAGTAATGTTTTTGTTGTTGCTGTTAATGCAGTTTTCTTTGTTGAACCCCTGTACCATCTAGAGCAGGGTTGGCCAAACTTGGTCCACGGAAACCGTTGATTACGCCATATGCGATTTTTTCCATGTTTTCTTTGGACTATGAACTTTGAAAATAAACTTGCATTAGTTAAGCAGATTAGAGTAAGGTTTTGAATTAATTAATTCATTTACAATTTACATAATTAATGAGGGGAACCAAGGCAACTAGTTTAACCCTATCTATTTATTTTCATATAATACAGTTTCGGCCCACTGCCCTCAGTCCAGTTAAATTATTGGTCAATGCTTGACATAATCTGAAACTGTCTGAAGCACGGTACCTGCAATTTTTGTTTTTATCAGTGCAATACCTTTACTGGTGCTTTACTTGTGTTGTTGCTGCCGATGTACTTGTCTGTGAATCCTGCCGAACTGCACATTATTACACATCCATTAGTACATAGGATGCGCTGTCCCAAATGGTCGGCAATTTCATCCCCAACCCAGTTTTCTTTCAAATACCCACCCTGACCACCCAGTTGATCTTCTCCAACTATGTTCCGAGACACTGAGTGTGCATGAATCCACCAGCTAACATCTTGCTTGTAGCATGGTACGATTATTTATGTTTTTGCTAGATGTAGCTATGCATTTATGTTGGTGCCAATTTTTTTTCCATCAAAATATGTTTTCATTGAGGAACATCAACCATGCATTACATTACATTACAGATCACATTATATTTTCTTTAGATAAACATCAAGTCACCTTGACTATTCAAGTACCCTACCTTATGCATTTGGGAATTATTTAATAAAGACTTATTTGACAATAGTTTACAAAGTCTTTAAATGTCTTTAACGTAATGCACTGCTTTTTAAACAGATAATTATTTAATAAGGGCCAGATTTCAAGCCAATTTTAAAGTTGTGATGAATCTCAATTATTTTATACGTTTGACAGAGGAAAAAAAGAAAATTCTATTAGATTCGATTTATAGGAATTTCTTAGGGTTTTAGACAAAAATGTATGCTTTTCCTGACTAAGTGTAAAGGTACCTCATTGGCAGTCACCACCACAGCCTCATTGTGATGTCATGCCTTTAAATGTCTGTATGCGGATAATTCAATTGTGGTTAAGACCTTCTGTTCTGTCATTCAGCACTAATGTTTAAATATCAGTGTAAAGAAGCTATTATCTGTTAGAAATTGCAAGAACATGGAAGTTATTTTGGGGTGTGTTGTAGTTTTAGCTAAACTATTGCCACTTTAGCATGATCGTAGAAATAGGTAGATCAGTGTTCCTCGACACTTGAATGCCACGATGAATGTATTTATGACAGGTGCAAGAAGAGGAAAAAGAAAATGAAAAACCAAAAACTTAGAGAAAGGGAAAACTTTAATAGTATTGCCTAAACTTAATGTAAGTTCTTTGCAAACCTAACATATTCTTAAGTAACTTTACCACAAATATATATTTTCTAACTTTAGACATTCATTTAGTGCTGTCATTTCTGTTTGATCATTTTAGTTTGGAATGTGTGAATTTTCAATAATCACCATTAGTGTTCTAAATTGGTTTGTAAGATCTGGTCTTTTGAATTCACGAGTGTTTCTGAGGAAGGCCTACATTTAAACTGCGTAAGTGCAAGTGTTAGCTAGCTAGTTGATTAAATGCCTCTCCCATGTATTCAGAGCCGGTGCCCCTGCCTTATCAGCAGTCTGTAACTTGCATGCTCAATTGGTTGATTTGTCAAGGGTGACTCCAAAAGATTCTGATTGGCACTTCGCAAATCACCCAGTTGATCTAAAATATCGACCAGACTCAAAAAGCCATTACACACAATAATGGCGGGCGGGACCTTGAAGATGTGACTTAATTAGATTTCAAAAGGCTTAAAAATGCCTTCAAATCTCTGAGCCCTGGGAGAACACACACACAGGTTTTCACAAAGATTGCAGCTGGAGAAAGTATTCTGCTGCTGACAATACTAAAGCTCATACTGATACACAATGATAAAAACTAACTACAGAAATGTAATTGTTTGATTATTCTTATATTATTCTTATTTTACTGCTGACAGTACTCATTCTGCTACAAGTAGTACTACTAAGCCATATATACTATAATTACAAATAACTTTCCCACTTTTTTAGGTTTTGCTCATGATTACTTAGTGCCTTCATAAGCAGTAGTCAAATGTGTTACAAAAAATCTATAACAATGTGTCTTCGCTTTCTAAAGGGTGTGTAAAATTGGCATTAGTGTCAAATGTGACCTAACCTGTTATGTCAAATATGACACACTGCTTTTTAACCCTTAAAGCTTGGTTGAACAATGTAGTAATGTGATGAACATATATTAAGAACAAAATCCTTCATCAGGGTTTATGTGTTCCCTTAACTTTTTTGAGCAGTGTACATTTGTGTCCATTGCACATCCAAGTGCCAATAGGTACTTTTCATGGTAGGACTACGTTTTAATATGAAGGTGATCAAATGACAGAGGTACTGTACAATCAATTAATTTGTTTTTATTGCCATATTGTGAGACTAGTTGCAGTTATTAACGTAATCAGTTTGCCTTTCTGTCTGCAAGTGCAAGATCATGACAAAATGAAAAAAGGAACAATAGTTGAAATAATTGTTTGTAAATACTTATATACATTCTTAGCCGTGTAAACATAGCAGGTTCTTTAATTAATGTCCTATACAACTCTTTGCTTGTCTGCAGATAAGTAATTATTTGTCAGCTAAAGTCATTTGAAAACCATTGAAGTGCAGATGTGCACACACTGGCACAAGTGAGGTATTATTATACAGTACATTTTTGGGAAGTGGCAAGTCTGATGTGGTGAAGAGCATATTTTGGAAGGGTGTAGGGACTGGAGGTAGAAGACCATATGGATGGACAGTTGTTAGGGGTGATTTAGAACAGAACTGCAGAAAATAGGGGTGCTGTTTCCATTTGTCGGAACAGAATGTGCTTCGACACAGTCAATGGGATTGTGTCTGTTCATCTGTCAGCAAGACGCATGTCAATGCGGCCAATAAGCACACATCGACCGTCTGTCAGGCGTGCGTCACTGAGGCTAATAGGCATGCCTTTCTTCTGGGTATTCCCATCACTCTGAGGTAAAAAGGTTTTCCCATGGCTATTTTCTAGGGGGGTTTGATTTAAATTCTTGTTGAGCGTCTTTTCGACTGATGTGAAGTACATGTCTTAAGCATACAGTGACTCTCAAGAGGATTCAGCAACCTTGGAATGTTTTATTTTGTTACAACATAAAGTTTCCATTGATATCAGCAGGAGTTTTTTGCCACTGACCAACACAACATCTGTAAATGTTAATTACAAGCACAGTGAAGTGATTATTAAGAAATGTAGAGAATATGTCTCAATTGTAAATGTGTCTAGAACAGGCCTCTTCAAACTGAGTATCCAGGCAAGAAGGGCCACCAAAAAGTCTATGACAACTCGATGCCTGGGCCCTCTCACTTAGACGGCATTGATATTATCACAAAGTGGGCCCTGCCCAGCCTTGCACGATGAATCATATTCACCTTTCCCAGTGTTTGCTATGGCCCTGGCTGTAATGTCTTGCTCTAAAGGTCTCAACCAAGGGAATAATTATTTTCTGTTTTCTATCAGTAATTCATTTAATTATTTTGGCATTAAAAAGCAGTGCATTATGTTAAAGGCTGTGTTTTACTGTTTTATTTGGAACTATGGACATATCGACCTCAAAGGCAGTCCATTAGACCTGGGTGTCACCTTCTTTAAATGTCAGCCCCAGCTCCCCCCACTAACTGGAAGTGTCTATTTCAAGCCAGTGTAAATCTTCTTAGAAATTAATGGTCTCTACTCCCATAGTTCTCTTACCATAACTGCTACGCTAGGCTAGTAAAAAACCCTTCAGCTCCTCTTAGCTGGAGATCTGCTGGATGGGCAGGCATTTGACCCAACACTAACTCACACCCTCCTTTTTCAATGGGTTTTTGGAGGAAGATGGTAATAGGGGATGCAAGGGGAGATATTCACATTTACAACATAGAACTGTGCATTGATTACACTAATATATACGGAATCTAGACAAGTAAACACAATTTTGTTAGCACAGCTAAAGCCTGTGCTGATTAAAAAAGCAAATAAACTAGCCTTATTTAGACTAGTTGAGGATCTGCACCATGAGCAATGTGTCAAGATGGTCAGACACAAGAACATTCTTCTGAAACTCATCAGTCTATTCTTGTCCTGAGATATTAGGGCTATTCCATGCAAGAAAATGCCAAGAAACTTCAGATCTTGTACAGTGCTCTAACCAGAATAGGAAAGGGAGTGGATGGCCCTATTGCACAACTGTGCAATAAGACAAATACATTATTGTGTCGAGGTTGAGAAACACACACCTCACTGGTTCATAACTGGCAACTTCATTTCATAATAAACATAAAACACCAGTCTCAACGTCAACAGTGAAGAGGTGACTTCGTGATGCTGGCCATCTAGGCAGAGTTGCAAAGAAAAACTATAACTCATGCTGGCAAGACAAGAGTAAGATGGGCAAAGAACACAGGCACTTGGCAGAGAAATGGTGTGAGCCGTTCGGATCACAAAAAAGCAAATTGGTCAGATGCGGACTAGATGAAAAAATGCTGGGGAAATGCTTGACGCTATCTGTCAAGCATGGTGGAGGCAATGTGATGGTCTAAGGGTATTTTGTGGTGGTGAAGTGGAAGATCTGTGTAGGGTTAAAGAGATCTTGAAGAAAGAAGGTTACCACTTTTGCAATGCCAAACCCTGTGGAGGGCCCTTGATTGGAACCAATTTCCTCCTACAACGGGACAATGCCCACAGCTCCAAACTCTGTAAGAACTATTTAAGGAAGAAGCAGTCAGCTGGAACTCTGTCTATAATGGAATGGCCAGACCATATGATACGTATGGTCTGTAGTGCTCATCAAGCCAATCCAACATGTGAGAGGTGATTTATGAAGCTTTGGGTAAAATCTCTTTAGATTACCTCAATAAATTGACAACTGGAATGCCTAATGTCTGCAAGACTGCAATTCCTGCGAATTAAAGATTATTTCAATTAGAAATCATTATTTCTAACCTTATCAATTAATTTATTTTCCTGTATCTTTTCATGGAAAACAATTACATTTGTAAGTTACCCTAAACATTTGAACAGTAGTGTATATGTGAAGTGCTCTGAAAATTCAAGTGCCAATATTGTTACCCTTAGGTAGTTAAAAAAAATATATGTCAGGGAACTAGACAGCTCTGACTGACTGGATGGTTTTGAAACAAAAAAACTAAATGCAGTAACAGATACTAAAATGTGTAGGGCATTAAGCATTTTAAATTAATTTAATGTGTTAAACATTCTAAACATGAGAAAAGGTAGAGTCGAAGAGGGGTGAATACTTTTGAGAGCCAATGTAAAATGTTGAGCTGTAGAGGAAGGTCGCACTGACAATGGCTCTGCATCACTACGCAGTTTTTTTGCTTATTACTATATTACTTTTTTCATGCTGCTCTGTTTCTCAATATGAACAACTTGCACATTTGGAAGTTTGTTCATCACTACATACAGACTTTTTCTCTACTTACCGGTGCGCTTGCTGTGATTCCTTAGTCTTTCCGCCGATCTGTTGTTTACCTATACGCCAATGGAGAAGAAAAAAAAGAATAGGCAGGTGCGCTGACCAGATAGCGGAGGTTTTCACCTCTATATTCAGCCTCTTACTGACTTAGTCTACAGTCCCAACCTGCTTCAAACAGACCACCATTATCCCTGTACCGAAGAATTCCTCAAGATGTTTTGTAAGTCTGCAAGAACTCTCAAAAAGCATCCTCTCAGGCTGCATCCCTGCCTGGTACGGCGGCTGCTTTGCTGCTGATTGCAAGGCCCTGCAGAGGATGGTGAATTCAGCAGTGTGCATCATTGGTTGCCATATTCCCTCTGTGCAAGGCATCTACCACACAAGAGGCCTCAGGAAAGCACTCAACATCATAAAAGACTATAGCCACCCAGGCTACGGTCCGTTCACACTGCCGTCGTCTGGTAGACGTTACCAGAGCATCAGGGCAGGCCCTTCCAGACTTCCACCAGGCCATAACACTTCTCAACCAACAACATTGATCTATGATCACATGAACATTTCAATGCTCTGATTAAGTTTTATGACGTTCTATGCATATTCATTGCACTTTAGCATGAATAAAGGTACCATTCAAAGACACTATTAGATACTAATACTTAAATACTTCTTTCATATTTTCATTGCTCAATTTCCACACTATTGCTGCTAGTTTATATGGTTATGTATCTATTCTGTTAGTTTAAGTTGTTAGTCTATACATTTTCATTAAAAGACTATAAATGTTTCGCCATATTTGCATCTCTGCCTTATTGCTATTTGTCTTTGTTTCCTGCTTGAGTAGAAAACCAAGATCTCCACCTATGATAAGATGTGGGAGTTTATGAGCAGTCGGAGGCACTCTGTGATGGTGAAAGACATTGACGAGGGGATCCACAGAGTCCTCACCTCGGACTATGCCTTCCTCATGGAGTCCACCACCATTGAGTTTGTCACCCAGCGCAACTGCAACCTCACCCAGATTGGTGGCCTCATTGACTCCAAAGCCTACGGCGTTGGCACTCCCATGGGTATGTCCTCCTCTTAACACACCCCACAAAAATGTTCCTACTATTCAACAAAAATTTCTGAAAATCTCTCTTATTTTAATAAGACAGTTTTAATAAGACAGAAGAGATGCATACTCATCAATAAAATGTTCACATAGTTGAAAATTTAGTCTGTGCCCATGAAACAACAATAGTTTTTGCAGCAATATGCATTAACATGAAAAGTTATATATTTCATGGGTGGTTGTGGTATGTAGCCAATATGCTACGCTAAATGCTGTTCCTTAATATGATGCATTGCTAAGACAAAATTACTTACTGGTTATTAATTTGGGGAGAATGGTAGGTGGTGGTTTTTTGACTTCATTGTTATGTAATGACATCACAAGCATTAAGAACAGCAGGGGGCTGTTACTGTGCTAGGGGTCATGTGCACTATGCTGGGGGGCCGTTAGAAATTTGAAACGGTTAATGAAGTGTTAATCTAATGTAGGTGCAGTGACTGGGAGGTCCTTATGCACATTGCTCAGTGGTGTGAATAAATCACAAATGTTCACTAAAATGCTGTAGTGCAAAATAGCTTGAAATTAATGCTTTCAAAAATAATTAATAACTACAAACCTTAAACACTCCTTTCATGTTTGCCCAAACCATAAGTACCTATTAAGTCTGTGCTTTGTTAGCCATTTCAATTAGTAGAACATTTGCCAAACTAAAAACATCTATTCGTTTTTCTCATTCTGGCAAAGTTGGCAAGCTAGTTACGTTAATACCAAAGGGTTTAAAATGACATGCTAGTAAAGCAACAAATGATTGCCCAAACAGAGGCTGTCAGCCCAGTTCACTGCATTACCTTATAGTTCACAGACAACCCCAAGACAATAATGTTTGGTATTCAACTACAAAAGTGAACAAAGATTCTGAACGTTTTTTACTTGCCAAAAATGTATTGATAGCTATTCAGCCAGTGCTTTGTTAGCGTAAGCCAATGAGGGTCTAAACATAATCTTAAGTGTTTCTCACACTTACATAACTAGCTAGTTTTTACCAAATTATATATTATTACTTACGGTTAGCAAGCAATCAAAAAAAGGCTACATCCTTAAATAGACAATGTATCTGAATCATCTTTATTAAGTAGGTTAACCCATACAAGGAATTTGCTTTGGTGCTATGGTGCATGACAGGAAACATAAAGTAACAATCTCACCTATTATATTATCAGAAACAGTATTTCTAGTGGCCAAACATCAAGTTTGTTATACAGAATATCAAACTGGCCAGCAAAAAAAAAAATATTTTGTGTTAAATATTTTGTGTTAACACAACTGAAAGAAACTGCCCTAACAACTTCAACTTTTGGCTTCCATCTGTGAACCAGTGAAATTGCTGTCACAAATCTGTATGAAAACCCCGCTATTGAACGATCATTGGCCAGGCATATCAAAATGAATGAAGAGCATCCTTTTTTTCCAATTTCACCTACTTTTTCTTCCAATCCCACCATACAACCTTGTGCCACTGCCGCAACAGCCCCTGCAGAGTCGAGATTACCACAGGCTTCTTCTGAAAGCAGCCCGATCAGCCTGTCGGCTTCTACACCCCCTCCCTTAACCAGGAAGTCTATGTGAGCCAACACGCCGAAGGAAACGCAGCTCACATTGTTGTATCCCTAGCTAGGTCAGAGGCGCCAGCCTCACCAGGGATGTTGTAACTCGGCGGCACAACGATATCCCTTATGCCAATAACCTCCCCCCTACTCTTGGACGACCCCAGCCCAATAACCGTCGCCCTAACGGACCCCCTGTCCACAATCGGCAGTTGGCATTTGCATTTGCGACGCAAACGCATAGACCAGTGCACCACTTGAAAAGCAAAAAATTACCCGTATTCTATTGGATATCCCAGTAAGGGCAATTGGGTTAGGGTGTTCCCTAAAAAGTCAGCTGTCAAATGAGGGTCCTATGAAGGTCCTACGGAGGTCAGTCGCCGGGAGTGGATTAACGTTTAAAGAGTAGTGCTTTAAAAACTGAATGCCACTTCAGCACAATCGGTTGAATCTTCCTATCACTATTGTTTCATGCGGCCAAGACAGAACAAAAGTTGTTTCAGACTTTGTGGTGAATGGGTGTGACTTTGACAGTGTTTATTGACAAATAAATCCATAACTGTACTTATCGTCTGTTCTCCTTATCATTTAGCTAGATATCCTTAGTAAAAAAAAACAGTATACTTAAAGTGTATTATTTTGGAACCACTTTTGTTGAGCTTTAGTACACTAATTAGAATTCAAATCATATTTAGTTACCATTTAAACAGTAAAAGGTAGACCCATTTCTTGAAAATTATATTGTGCACTGCAGTAAAAAAAGAACAAAACTGTCTGCGTTTAGGCAATAGCAAAATAGCAAATAGCAAAATAGTTACTGTGTGACCAGTGTATTGTCTTAAAAAAGAGGAACATTCCAAGAAATATTAATTATTGATGACTTCAGAAGACTTCGAAGTCATCAGACACAAACCCAAGTTGTTCCTCTACTACAGGATATCAAATGGTATCTTTGAAGTGGCCGCATGTTTTGTTTCATGACATTTCTTTAAAAGCCTTAGGTCACATAGGTTCAATGAAATTGAGCAATATGCCACCTTACTTCTTAAAATAAATACATGACTTATTTGACAAACATTACACTACATACTGTCTGTATGGCTGGCTGTGTGTATGGATGGTAAGCTGGTAAAAAATATTTCTTCAGCTGGTGGAAAGAAGTATGTTCTATTATTCATTTCTGTAATTTGTTCGTTTCTGTTCATTTTACCCAAATGAACACACATACACACACACTTAGGTTTTTCATAATCTAAGTTTGTTTCGTTTCAAAGCCATTGTATTGTTTATTTTGAGGGCTCATGCTGATAACCTTGTTGCCTGGAAAAAAACCTTTAGCAAAGTGGCCTTGCCCCTGAATTCATGATGTTCTCTCCCTGGTTATCGCAATGGAAATATACTGTATGTTTTAAATCATGTGTGCTGGGCTCTGCCTGTCCATTGTTTTTCTGATATTGAAGACAGAGAGATAGACACACATGGAAAAACTCTTGGGCTGAGAATGAAGCTCATAACAGATCTAAAACCTGTTCTAAGATGGCCTATTGACCACAGCAGGATTGTTTCCTGGCATTTAGAGCATGTCAGTCACTGTCTGTCTCTGTGTGCTGTGGCTTCCCATATTCTATGTACATTGTACATACTAATCAGTTGCATTGTATTCTTGCCTGCACGCCTGCTCCTCAACAAACGATAGCCTAGATCCTTATTATTAATCTACCAATCTCAATGTGTTGTTTTCCCCTCTCCTCAGCACCAAGGTGGGCTGTAGATTTAAAGTGTAGGAGATAATAAGCAAGTATGATTGAGTTTTAAATAATTCAAGCAGCATTAATACCCTCATCACATGGGCCCCTAGCCACAGGCAGATCTCTCCAGTCAATGATATTAAAGGGGGTCGGGAGATTTCAAGTGTTTTCACTTGGTTTCACCCTTCAGTTCTAATCAGAAGCCTCTTGGTGTGGTTGATTTTGATCTGGCATGCAGGGAACATGCTGCTGGACGTTTAGGGGTGTTCTCTGAGGGCCACAGAGAGGCTGTTTGCCTGCACACACACACACATGCACACACATGTTTACAGACACGTGAACACACAGAGGGGTGGACTGGAGGACCTCAAAACAAGATTTCCTATTTATTTATGATGCCAAACAAAACGTTGCACACAGGAGACATTAACACAAAAATAGTAAAGCAACCAGATGTAATTAGTTAAAAGATGAAAGGGAAGTTGCTGGTCCCTGGAATGTATTTTGTGTACATTGGTATATTACTTATGATCCCATTTGGGAGATGCATAAACTCTTGACTCAAAGAACCCCTCGAGTACCACAAAGAACAAATGCTAGTCTTTTAAATTGTACTGTTTTCACACCCACTTATCTACAAACCATTCTACCCACTTACGGAAATGTTTTAAAATATTATTTTTAAGTTAAATTATACATAGTGAATCTGTTATTATAGGTCTATACCAACTTTGTACACATATATTTGACCATATATAAACATATCTGTCTGCTTACTGTTTACACGCCTTCGGCTCATCTTCCATTATGCACTGGGACTGAAATAGTGTTAGCCAATGCAGGGTGGTTCATGGTTGGAAGAATAGTACTGCATGTCACGGCTGTGTTGTGCGGCAGAACCATACGGAGACATTGTTTCAAACAAAAGGGGATTTAATCCCAAACAAAACAAACAGACACAAACTGACACGTACTGTAAACGTCAAATGAAAGGTTTAAACAAACATAAAACAATATACAAATAACGTGTAGCGTATCTCCTTGAATCTTGAATTAAATGAAAGGACAAACCGTGAGCTGTTGAGACAAGCACAAACAATAAACCACACAGAGTGTGGCTGCAAAACTAACCTAAGTAGGCTCCCCAATCAGAGTCAACTGAATGCAGCTGCTCTGACTGGGGAGCCCACAATGGCATGGAGATGGCTAGAGGCCTCTCCATGTGCCATGCCCTGAATGGGAGCCCCAAAGCACAGAGATGGCTAGGGGCCCGCATCCAGGACATGACACTGCAAGTATAAGGAGATTACCAGTCAATGTAAACAGGTGAGAAATGTAAATGTGGAATATCTTATGCATTCTGATCCATTTAGTCCAAAACTGATTTTCGTAATATTAACTTAAATCCCTAACTGTTGATGTCTCTGTCTCTTGTATTGTGTAAATGTGCTTAACCAAAAAGGGAAGTGCCTCAGAAGAGTAGTGTCAAATATGTCAAGGTTGTCTTTTAATTAAGATGTTCTTAAACCTTTAATAAGATAATAATTTATAATAATAATTTATTCCAATCAGTACATTAGTTGTCTGGTCATATAGAAAGATTTTCGATGTGCAACAAAGTATAAAAAAAATACAACGCAACGGTCAAACAAAGTAAATCGAGATAATATTGCAACCTGAACACACAAATTATACAGTCTATTTTATTAGTTCTACCAAGAAGTTTTGGGTTATTCTAGCCTAACTTCAAGTCTCTCTACATGACATGTATTGCCCAATTCAATGTCTTCAATGCTCAGAACAACATTTGACAATAAATATACTTTGACTTTGTTAGCTGCAAATTTGTCTTCTCTGTTATAATTTTCTTTTCACTTCTCTATGTTTTATTATAGTCTCTCAATTTCCCAGCAAATGTATTTGTTTTAACCCACCTAGTATTCTGCTTATTATGTTTATTGACTATTAGCTAGTTTTTTTAAAGGTTTAATTACTACTAGTTTTCTAGTTACTACTAGTTTTCTGGGTCTTGAACTGTTGGGCACTTGTGTAGAGCACCAACACTCACCTTGGAAGAGTGTAGATTTTGTATAGACACTATTCTAGGACAATCACTAACCCCTATTCTTTTTCATCTCAACCGCAGGCTCTCCGTACAGAGACAAGATCACCATAGCAATCCTGCAACTACAGGAAGAAGGGAAACTGCATATGATGAAGGAGAAGTGGTGGAGAGGAAACGGTTGTCCAGAGGATGAGAAGAATAAAGAGGCCAGCGCTTTGGGGGTCCAAAACATTGGGGGAATTTTTATCGTCCTGGCAGCTGGACTTGTCCTCTCTGTTTTTGTTGCAGTCGGAGAGTTCATCTATAAGTCCAAACAAAACGCACAACAGGAAAAGGTAAAGCAACTTGTTTTCATGTATATTCAGATTGCTATGAAAATGTACCTGTTTGTGAGATTTCTGACATGAACATTTCTTGACTCTTCTATTAGTTTTTTTACTTTGTTTTTGCCTTTGCTTTGTTTCCTTTTATTTTTGTTGGTTTTAAAAAAGAAAATCTCAAAATACACAAATTGAAACAACATTCAGTTTAATTCTATTTGCACTAAAACATTCCTAACCTTTCTTAGTTAAAAGATTTAACACAAAGTGATGAGGTCAGGTCCCAATTTTTTTTAATGATTTTCTTAACCTTGGTTTACTGACCGTCAAGTCAAGAATTATTGGCAACCTTCATGAAATGGAGCAAAAGTGAATGCAAAAAATAAATAACACAATCATGTTTTGAGCTCAAACACAAAGGGGAGTCATATACTTTTATATCAACACAATAATTTTACAAAAACAAAATGTTTTGTTGATTTTTCAAAATGTGGGTTTCAAATGTAAAGACACACCTAAAGTGTATTTAAAATCAAACCGAACATAGTTCTGTTATGAGGTCACGCATGTAAAAGCTTTTTCAAATGGGTAAAACTAAATTCGAGGATAAAATCTGAGGATAAATGTGCATATTGTCACCCCACCCATCCCCACAAGAAGAGGATACATGTGCATATTGACACCCCACCCATCCCCACAAGAAGAGGATAAATGTGCATATTGACACCCCACCCATCCCCACAAGAGGATACATGTGCATATTGACACTCCACCCATCCCCACACGAAGAGGATAAATGTGCATATTGACACCCCACCCATCCCCACAAGAAGAAGATAAATGTGCATATTAACACCCCACCCATCCCCACAAGAAGAGGATAAATGTGCATATTGACACCCCACCCATCCCCACAAGAAGAGGATAAATGTGCATATTGACACCCCACCCCCATAAGAAGAAGATTAATGTGCATATTGACACCCCACCCATCCCCACAAGAAGAGCATACATTTGCATATTGACACCCCACCCATCCCCACAAGAAGAGGATACATGTGCATATTGACACCCCACCCACCTCCACCCACAAGAAGAAGAATGTGGTGCAGGAGGCAAGCATTATTGGTACTACAATTGTGATCATGTGTTGTGGTCAGTCTTTTGGCCATACAACCATTGGCGTGTTTGGTGACATAAGGGGTGAATACAAGGTTGAATACAAAGAAAAGCACTAACACTTGGGCAGTTTTGCTACTAGTGGTCCAGTGGTACTTGTTATGACCCACTGCTGCCTCTTCTAGGAGAGAGACATGGCCGGGGATGAGCCTTTCAACAAGACAATGACCCCCAGCATACAGCATACATCAATTTTGTGGGACCACAAAATCCTTGTTTTACAACGGCCGTGTCAGTCTCTGGACTTGAATCCCATTCAAAAACGGTGGACTGAATTGAAGAGGGCAGTCCACAAGTACAGACCTGTCAATGGTCTTAAAATGTGTTGCTTGGTAGAGTGGTCCAACAGCCTCCAAAGGTTTGTGCCAACCATGTCAAACTGTGCAGGAATGATGCTGCATCAGGAATGATGCTGTTATGCCTTCCAAGGGAGGCTTCACAAAATATTGATTGTAAGGGTGCCATTTCTTTTGAAACCTTAGTTTTTTTGAGTTAAAAAAACCCACAAAAAAGCATAGAAAAGAAAAGCGTATGCCTCTCCTGTTTGTGCCCAAAATATGAATCTATAATTGTGTTGTTTTGTTCTTTGCGTTCACTTTTGCTCACTTTCATAAAGGGTGCCAATACTTCTTGAGACTGTGTGGATAATCTACGTTATCGCGGGATTTGTCCCTAGCATATTTTTTTAAAGTCTTATTACACTACGCCTGCCATGAATGCCTGGACATTGAAATGTATACATCTGGGTGGGATGTGTCTTGCTCAATACAAGGTATAACAAAATGTCTCTGAATAATTTAAAATAAGCAACAACTCACTCCTAAAAGGACAGAAGTCTGGTGAAATATCTCATAATACCATAGAATTGTAAAATCTTTACCTAAAGTTCTCTTATTTATTTCATCCAGTTAACAAACTCTTATATTAATAATCAACGTTATGATGACGACCAACAGCCTTTTATGGGGCCTGCCAGCATTTTAAACCATACGTGCCAGGGTAGGAGCAGTGACTTTGGTTTTATCTTTACAAATGTATATGGCAAAGCACAACAAGGAAGTTTTATTTTACTTATCTACAAATAAAAACAGAAGTCTTCATTGCATTTTTATTCACAGCATTTCTCATGACTAACTTTAAGGTGTAGTTTGACTTTGTGGTTAAAGTTCAAATTAGTGTAGACTAATTTGTGGGTAATGTTCCCCTCACCTCTGTTTGTGTCTGAAGCCCCATGGTATCACATTTAATGGGAATCCATTCTTCTGCCCAGCCTGCAGTTAGCATCTTTAGCTTTGCTCAAATTCAAACTTTACAACACAATCTAGCAAAAGCAAAATTGCATATAAAAAATAAATGAGAAACACTTCAAAAACTGGTGGCTATGTTTATCTTTAAAATCAATCGATGTTATCTTCCCCAAGATAATGTTTTCTTTTTTGCAATACAATTTAAACCACCAAAATGTAGCAAATGTATTACACAAAAAACATGTTTACTGTGCAAAGATAACTTGGGATTATCAGGGCTATCAGCAATATATTTTCAAAATACAAGGTATGGATATAAATTGCGATTTACAACTGCTTTCATCTGACAATATTAGCTAGGTTTGTTATTTCTCTGTCCAAAGAAAACAGAATCATATACTCTACCTTTAGGCATCTGAGGTTGCAGGATTGAATAAAAATCTGGATTTTCCAAAGCCCGCTTTCACTTAAATTTCTCGTCTTAAAATATCGTAATGAACTCCTTATAATATTTTACATGTTAATCCTGTCATATTGAGTGCAGTGTGATGGCACCTCTATCTTTGCCACCAAAACATTAGTCATTTGTGAAATATGAACAATTTCAGTTGAACCATTTTTTTCTGGCAAAATTGCATCTATAGTAAAAACTAAAACATATCGTCGCTGTTGGATGACTACCACATATCTCCAAAAAGGCACTTTTACAGGTAAAGGAAAACACTCAGATTTCCACATGAATTAACAATGTATTTTGAAGTGATTTGATTGGTCCTGCAGTCGTAAGATAACTCCTCTTTTCCCCCTAGCCCTGTCCTTGTTTTACATACCCAGGATACAGAACACACGCACCACCGCGTGTAAAAGCATATTTGTTTATTGGTATTATGCAAAAAGAGAGCATATTACGATGAGCCCCATCCCAAAACATAACAGACACATCACATTACACACTACATGATTTCCAGCCAGTCAAGGCTGGCGTGTTGTAATAAGGCTTCTGACTTACATGCTAAGGGCATACCTTATACTGAAATATCTTAACAAATACTAAAGAGAATAAATGTTCATGTGCAAAGAGCAATAAAGCATTTTCATCAAGACACAGTAAGTATAGGTTCATTTTCTTGCCTTTATCCACCTAGCCCCAACAGAACCAAGCTGATAGGAAACGTGAGGAATTCTGCTGTCACCATGGACCCTCCAAGCAGCTACCAGTAGACTTTAACCACCAGCTCAAATGACCTTGAGAATGACTCCAGAGACTCCTTTCATCTACAATGACCTTAGAATGCACACAAAAATCGTTTTTTATTTAAATTTAGACAATGGAAAGTATCCTTTAGGGAGAGCTTGCAGCAATGTTATATTCACACATTTGAATGAAACACTTGACTGAGCGTATGAGTGAATAGTGCATTGAAACTATAGCTGACAAATGATGGGATTGAAAGGTTGGGCCAAACGCATAGTCCATATTGTTAATGCAAATGTCACACATCATGCATCTTTTTACACTTTCTTCATGTCACTCTCAACATGTTGTCCACTTCCATCTCTTCCCATTAAAGGAATAATGATCACATACAAAAATTTTGCCTGATGAGACAAACTGAACAAATCTAGAAAAGAAACTGTTAAGGCTTCCACATACCCCATAGATGGCACTTCACTTCAGCAATGCTGCTGCTTGGCCATAAGCCCCCATACTGATAAATCATAGTTCTTCATTGTGAAGTGATGTTTTCTGAGTCCTCGTGTCAATGCAAACATAAACGTACAGACCCAAGTTACACCCACAAATTGAAATAAATTAACCCAGACCCAGGATAGACAAACGCACACCTTACAGCGCTACAATTACAGTGATGCCAGGTGAGACAGGTGGTCTCTGATGCCATTGAAAGAATCATTGACGCATTTTAGTTAAATACATAATTATACAGGTGATTGGTAGTGAGCAGAATAGGGAATAAGGACAGCCATGACCAAGAGAAAAGAAACGTGATGTAATATGTTTATACTAGGAACTTGATTATGGGGATCACAACCTCTACTTTTACCACAGGTAAGCACAATGAGTAGGGTAGTAGTGTTTGTTAGTGTCCACATTGGAACTGTTTTTAAGTGTAAAACCCAGACACAATATGCACTGTACTACATCTTCCCTTTTCAAATTAGTAGTCACTTTTGAAACACCTGATATTGTATTTGAATTTCTCAAGGTCCTCCACTTAAATGTATTCCTCCCTTTTACAGTGTTTTTTTCACCAAGATGCTGAAAATGTCAACTTGAAATCTGTGCTACTTAGTATGTTTTAGTTGGGTTTGTCATGCTTGATGGCACACCCAGCAATTTGCATTTTATAATTACTTTTATTTTGTTATTTTGTACACGATTATAAAGAATAAATAAATGATAAATACAGATAAATCTAAAGCAGATTACTCATTAATATGTATGTACCATACATGGATATTGAGCCTTTGTTAATATTATTTTTAAAACCCATGAAGAATTGTTAATTGTATGATGGCAGAAATTATTTCAGATTGTAATACAGAATAATTAATTGGACAGTAAAATATTTTCCACGTGTTAACCAACGTTAATAAAAGATTTAAAAACATTGTAGCTTTTAGTAGGCTTGTTATTCTGCTAGGCCCAAGGAGGAATATAATATATCCGCACATTGCAGTCATGACAACATCACCATGATCACCATGCTTGGCCCTTATCTGTTAGCATCCTCATTGTTCTTTTCCTCCAGCTTTCCCATCCCTTTTTTCTTCCCATTTCTCCACCTCCCACTCATCCTCCTCCTGCTTGTCCCTTTCTTCCTGCCTGCTGTTGAGGCTGCTGCAAAGTAATCTGGCTCTCCAGGGACAGGAACCACCAGCTGTGCGTGAGGAACCATCCAACACCACTCCTGTACAAGCAAATACCTACTTTTTCATGTCCTCACATAGAGGCCCACGGACTGATTCAGTACATAAAACAATATGACTATTCATTTCTGACTTAACCTCCATGTCTACATCATGCTGTTGTTAAATCTACATATTTTTAATAGACAGTGGTTGATGTAGATTTATATAGGTGAAAGAATGTATCTGGGTTAGAGGCGTTTTTGGTGTTCAGCTGTCATAGCACATGTCTCAAGATGGTACAATCACAGCTCTCGCCATTGTTTCTTTCTCTCTGCTGATTTCCACTGACTAACAGTTGACCTTGGGGTATTTTGGGGACCACTTAATCTGAGGTGAATTCTTTATTTTCCTTCCTCCACTTCAGTCTTTTCTGTTGACTCGGCAGGTAATGGTGTACAAATGGGACCCAAAAGTGGTTGGCAAGGACTTTGCTGTGCTTCCAGACCGATTTTCCTAGGATGTTACTGGAGTGATGAGTGGGCATGAGGTTGTGATGTGTCATAGGGTCCCATAAGTGGGAGGATCAGTATGATGGGATCTGGGTCTGAAAAGTCAGTGGAGATGACTTTCCTCTACTTTAGTAAACACTGTCACAGGGTATAGACCGGTTTGAAAGGGCCCTGACCTGTTCGGGAAACAAATCCACCTGAGCTTGTCTCAAAAGGAGGTTTTCTGCATTGTTGGGTAACCCTGGATCTCATTGTCGCCTTTAAGGTGTCTTTACATTTCTTGAACTTGCTAGGACCTAAGGACTGGAATTAAGGATATGTGACCATAGACCTTTTCTTTGGTTTGCTGTTGTTGGTGACATCAGACCAGAGGATGACCTGTCTGATGGTTACAATATGTTCAGCTAGCAGGAAGTTGGCCAGCCAGGCTCCTGTTGGTGCACCACTCAACTCCAAGCTTGGTATTGGAGGAATCTTAGCATATTGAGTAATGATGGTCCCAAAGTTGGTCCGACGAGGAGAAGGTTGTAAAAGGCGATTGTCCGTTATGCTGGAACTGTGACAGGGTTTAATAACGGATACCCCCAAGTGTTATGGATGCATCTTGCAGTTGCACAACAGTCCAGAGGGTGAGGGTATCAGGCAATGAAGTAAGAATCAGTTGCAGGATGGCTTGTGGCAGAACAGTACTACCCTCTTAGCATGTCCTTAGGGTTCTGTCTCCATTCAATTACTTCACTATTTTTAATATAACTTTCAGTGATCGGTTGGGCTTATTTAGGTAAACCTTAGTGCAAGGGACACTCCCCATGAAAAATGTGAAGGATGTAGTCAAACCAGTACTCAACAAATTTGTCCTGGTAGCTCTTTGGCATCTTGCTCAAGAGCCGGTCAACATTGGATCCATATCTGAGCTTGTAACCCTTGACAACTTTTCCATGTCTATCCCGTGACTGAATGCTGCTGTGTCTCTGATCCTGATAGTGTGGGGGAGTTCTGGATTTTGCTTGCAAAGCAGCGGTTAAAAGCCTCAAATCGTACTTTTTGGCCTTAGCGAATTGTAGTGCCCGTTGAAACTTCCGATGGGTTAATCATTAGGCAATCCAATCTTGAGGAAAGCAAAGACTCTTCTTACCACTCTCTAAATCGGGCACCGACTGCATTGGCAAGCCTCTTTTTTAAACCGAGACACAGTGTGTGGGTGAATCCACCTGTTAATCTTGCTTTTAGCATAGTAAGTTCTGCTTATTTTAAGTTGTTGCTAGTCTAATATAAGCTAAGCATTAATGTCATTGCCAGACAAAATTTCGATAAAGCATTGTAATAGATAAATTAACAACTTAAAACAAAAGTTTTGTTTAAACTTTATAATTAGTCGTTCTTGTGGTTGATCACTCTTTCCAATTATTACTTCGTAAATATCTTTCTATAATAGATCTTGATTAGGCCCATGTACTTGTTTGAATACTTGACAACATTAGAGTTTAGCACATCTGGATTTGGTTACTTGATGCTCTTTTGTTGAGTGTGGAACTCAACAGGGAAGCATGTCTGTTCATAGTTGTTTAATTAGGACTGGTATATTTGTAAAATGTAAGAGAACAACAGTGGTATTTACTTATTTGTAATAAATTTTCAGCATCAGAACATTTTGGGGTTTTGATCTAAGATAGTGATTTCCCTCTTCAGAAAATATGAGAAATAAGCTTTAAGCCCTAATTAACATTTAATGCTGCTTGGTGCCTTCTGCTTTTCTACAATGTATGTTAGTCTCCGCAATAAGTTACAGTCTAACTACAAAAAGTGTGTTGATCGTCTATGCTACATAAGAAAATGTGATTTCCCTGCTAGGCACTGCACTACACAGTTGTGTGCTAACAGATTCAGGTGACGCGATTCGTTTAAATATAATAAAACATAATGTTTTACATTATGTAGATGTTGTTTCCATTAACAATAATTGTATCGTCCAAATCCCTAAACCTACAGTTCAGCTTTGGGTTTGTTTGCGGTGATGGGAAAGAGAGGTTACAATGTTACACTGCAGAAGAAAATTAAGGGAACATGTAATCATCACAATATAATACCAAGTCAGTTAAACTTCAAGGATATCAATCTGTCCATTTAGGAAGCATAAGCGATTGTGAATCAGTGTCACCCCTTTTAGTGCAAATGATGTCGCAAGAACGTTTGTCGTGTCTCCCAGTATAGTCTCAAGAGCATGAAGGAGATACCAGGAGATGGGCCATTACACGAGGAGAGCAGGACAGGGCCGTAGAAGGGTATCAACCCAGCTGCAGTACCGCTATCTACTCCTTTGTGAGGAGGAACAGAAGGAGCGCAACCAGAGCCCTACAAAATGACCTCCAGCAGGCTACTGGTATGCTTGTTTCTGTCTCAACTGTAAGAAATAGTCTCCTTGAAGGCTCGACATCCCATAGAACTGTGCTCAAAGCGCAGCCGCATTCGCCAGAGAAAAACAGAATTGGCAGGTCCGCCATTGGTGCCCCGTTGTAATGGCGGTGTGAGGGAAGAGACCAAGGCGCAGGGAAACCTTCAACAGTGCCTTTTTATTGGGGCACACAATAGTTATATGAACCGAAGGATATACTGGCTGTTGTGGAAACACA
>JACXGK010000796.1:55303-89441 GCA_016801125.1 Novumbra hubbsi
GGACACAGAGACTAGAAACACAAGGGCTTAAGTACTGAGTTAACAGGTAGCACCTGTAAGGAATCAGGGAAGGATGCGTTCACAGGACATGGGGAAAACAGGACACAACACACACGATGGTGACTAAAAGGCCGGCAACGTCGAACGCCGGAAGGCTACGCGAACAGGGGAGGTCCCGTCCTGTGACGGTACCGTGACACCCGTTCTCTTTACAGATGAGTGCCGGGTTCTCACTGAGGACTTGTGACAGATGTGAAAGAGTCTGGAGATGGTGTGGTGATCGTTATGCTGCATGCAACATCATCTAGCATGACCAGTTTGCCAGTGGGTCAATGATGGGGAAGCATATCCTTGAAGGGTCGCACAGACCTCCATGTGATAACAACGGTATCCTGACTGCTGTTGCACTGGTGCAGTGGGCCCTGGGTTCCTTCTGGTGCAGGACAATGTCCGGCCTCATGTGGCCAGAGCGTGTAGGCAGTTCCTGGCTGACAAAGGCATTGATGCCATTGACTTGCCAATACGTTCCCCAGACATGAATCCAATTAAAAATCTCTGGGACATTATGAATCGGTGGAAGTAGCTCCACAGACTGTCCAGGAGCTCACTGATGCCCTGATGAGATCCCCCAGGACACTGTCCACCGTATCATCAGGACCTTGCCTAGACCTTGTTGGGAGTGTATACAGGCTCGTGGGGTCCATACACACTACCAAGTCACATGTTGAGTTGATGAAATTTACCCAAATTGGAACTGCCTGCTTGGATAGCCATGTACTTTTGCAAATTTTCTGCTGATTCTTTTGGTACAGGTACAACCATTAAATAATATATAATTTATTTAACTTTTCTAGGTAGAACACGTTATTGAATTTCTCTCCCACAATAAATCAATAGCCATGAAAAACTAATTTTCTGTAGAATCTATGCTGAATCAGAAAGAAGTCATTCCAACAACTCCATATGTTGCTTTTCAAGGTATGTTATTTGCAGGAGTACACAAAAAGTTATATGTTGGTTACATGACGCACATTCACATATTGTCATATTTGCCCTGATCAGATTTAAATATGTTGGACGTTTTTCAGCTTGAACTTTTTCAGATCTTTCTGTGTGTTGAAGTAAAATATAAATATGGGGTCTGAGAGAAAAACTGTGACAATTACAAAGACATATGCTTGTTTTAATATGTTAAACCCAATGAAAAATAGGTACATATGGACAGGAGTTTGAATTACTTCGGTAATCAATCATGTCTGTTTTGCCCTTACCATCATATTTCAAAACATCCTTAACAATGCTGGTTTTTCAGTTTTTAAGGCATATCAGTGGGGCTCCATTGAACCACAGCAATATTGTCAAAAGGAGAAAGTTTGGGATTCCCCAGGAGTCCTTGCCCTGCCAAAATGTTTACAGGAGCAAGAAGTAACAGAGAACACTAGAACAATATCCAGAGATCTGCAGGCAACTCTCAACTTAGCTATGGCCAGTGTTCATGACTCTACCATTATTATGACAAAAATAGTACTCATGCCCGAGTAGCAAACCACAGCTCATTACAAAGAACATTTATTCTCAAGCTTTGGAACAATATACTACAGGTAAGTAAAAATAAAACATTTTTGGGGACACTGGCCCAGTTAACACTAGAACCGCCAAATGCCCACGTCAATTAGGGTTTGAGTTTGTAATTAAAATAAAACTGCCATTTTGAAAGCTACACCCTCCTACTTCCATGACTTTCTTATTAGCATATATTACATTGTTCTGTTGTCAGAATTTTAAACTCACAAACCAAAAGGGATTTAGAGACTACCAGTTTTTAGTTTTTATTGCGTTTCCTATTTAATCTGCCAAAAGGACACCGGTTGGTAACTAAGCAGCTGCTAATGGTACCCAAACAGCCGCTAATGGTACCCAAGTGCTAATCGCTGAATGAATTATGTGAATGGAAAAATAAGCGATAATCCCAGATAAAAGATCAGAACCTTGGTTGAATTTGAATAAACGTACAAATTAAATACAAATGATTACCTTGACCGTTCAACAAACCAATGTCCCCTATTAATCAAACATACAAACAATATTGGCTACTAGACAGTTCAACAAATGTATCACACTTTATTGTTTTTCAATTGGAGAGAAACCAAATATCAAACATCCTATCATCTGCCTATAAATATTCCTATGGAAAAACAGTAATTTGTTATACGTTTCTTCAATTGTTCAGGATATAGTTTGCATTACGTTTGCAATAACAATTAAAGCAACCGTGCATTTGGCCTATGTACAACTTCATGCGCGTTTACATTGATCTTAGCAAACTGGTCAACAAAATCTCTTATTTTTATTATTTAATTCTATGGGATTTATGTTAGAATTATTTTCATTGGGTACATTTGTTAGGTCTAAAAAACAAATAGAAATATCAGGTTCTTAGAAATAGGCGTTCTTCGTATAATTTTCTTAATCGTTTTTTTTCTTCAGTTTGATAAGATTTTAAATACAAGCACATTCTTGTTTTCTTCAAATTCATTAATGATTTAAAACCAACACATTCTGTAATTCATTATTTTCTAGACTATTCTATATAGTTATCACTGATGCTCTGGCTGGATGGTGATGCTACGGAGGAGAATTTGTATGCTAATATGGACGATTCGTATGCTAATGACACCAAACTGCATTTGGCTCTGGCAGATACTGGGGTTCTCAAAGACTTGGCAGTTCAACTGTTAAGTCTGGTAAAATTTGAGCACAGCTTTCCATATTAAGATACATACCCAATAGTCAAACATTGGTTTGGGGATGCTGTGATCCATCAGGTTCTGGACAAATTGACATCATTCAAGGAACCATGCATTCTGCTTTAGATCACAGAATTCTACAAGATAATGACAAGCAAGCAGCAAGACAATGATCCAAAACCAACAAGCAAAAATGGTTAAATAACAAGACATTTTGCCTAGTAAAAGTGAAAACCTTAACCCCACTGAGATGTTGTGACTGAACCTGAAAAAAAGCAATTTGTGCTCATGACCAACTAAGTTTGATTATTTCTACAATGAGCATTGAGAGACTGTTCAATAACTACAGGAAGCATTTGGTTCCAGTCATTGCTGCTAAAGTTGGAGAAACCAGTCCTAGATTTAGCATTTCTTTCTTCAGAAGTGAATAAAGTATGTATAAAAATCCTCAACAAGTGGGAGAGTGCATGTGTGGTCCCTCACATACCTTCTGGGAAACAAAGATCAATGCCTTGTATAGGCATCTATATTGCACACGTTAGATTTAATTTAACTCATTCCAAAGAGGGCAAATACTTATGCAATACTTATGCAATACATTGTTTTCTGTTTTATATTTGTAGTTAATTTATAATAATTTCCAGATTCCAGAAATCTTTCTCTTAATTTTTCTGTGTTGATCATTGTAACACAAAAATATCTAGAAAAGGGGGGGTTACTGCAGTGGAGGAAGAAATGATTTGATCCCCTGCTAATTTGTATATTTGCCTACTGACAAAAAATGTTCACTCTATAATCTTAATGGTAGGTCTATTTGAACAGTGAGAGAAAGAATAACAACAAAAAACTACAACTTATTTGGATTTTGTTGTTGTTATTCTGTTGTTAAGCCAAAACAAATTAGAATACAGCTAGTGATTGTCATTTTAGACAGGAGTCTTTTTGATGTGACTGAGCTACCAAGCTAGAAAGAGAAACAAACGTTAGCCAGCCTGCATAGCAACCATTTTTAATAGATTAGACTACCAGTCCATTTCGTAGCAACTATTCAACAATAACTAATGACTGAGTAACATGGAACATGACAATAAGAACTAACAGTCAGATTTGTCCAAACTTTATTTTGGTGGAAGAATTGAAACATCTAAATACAAGCATTTATACTATGGCATTCCCAGACCAGGATTTGTTTTGGTCAACCAAGATTCGATTTAAATCATACGTCAAATATGTAAATACCACGATCAATTGGGTTTTCTTAGTTTGTATTTTCAATGTGACAGAACATTTGTTGTTATTTCACAAAGTATTATCGAATAGTATTAGTGTTGAGAGAGCAATTACCAAAGGGCTAGCTTGACCATGCTGTTTCTGAGTGAGAGAGTCGTGTGCATAGAGAGACAGACAATTATTGCAAGAGATTTACGAGCTTAGGCAAATGTTATTCTCCTTTAAAAAAAAATTGTTTGTTTCTTCTAGGCAATGTTGGATTGAAAAATAAGAAACAAATTGGCAACTAAAATTAAGAGTGGCAGGGGTGTCAGTTTGGTTTGATCATAGGTAGGGAAATGTTTTATAGAGATTTATTTTTATAGAAACAAATTACTTTGAAATATTATACTGCATACTGCTCATTTGCATTTTATGGTGTAATTGAGAACATCTGAGTGGTTTGTTGAGCAGACTAATAAGATCAAGCTGTGTCTCAAATCCTATTTCACAATTGTGACTAGTCAGCTGAATGGAGTCAGCCCTATTTAATACTTATTAAAATAATGTTTTAATTAACATATACACATCACTTATTTAAATATGTTGGTCTTGTTTTTCAGGCCTTTCAGTTCGTGCTGTAGTTTGAATATAGTCACATATAAATGGGTTGACTGTACAATGAAATGTACCTGTGATTCAGGATAGTTTATCTTTTGTGTAAATAATTTTTATTATTTCTTGCTTAATTATTTTTATTATTTCTTGCTTAATTATTTAAAAAGAATGAAGCTAGCAATTATGCTGCCAGAATAATGCTGTAAATCTACAGTGAAATTCCTCCTGAAAAATAAATTCATTGAAATGGATAACAACATCAATGGAAAACTGGAAAATGTACAATTCAAAGGAAATTGTAAAACTGTGTACTGGCAGTAAATCAACACTGATAATCCCCCGGTATTTAGCTGGCCATTTCCCAAATTCAAAAACAAAGATATGTCCCATTAGCTAGATAGCTACCATTCTCCCACATTAAAAAAGTCTTAATAGCTGTCAAAAAGGCACCCAAACAGCACAATGGCCACACACAAGGCTCGGAGGGAGCAGTGAGGATGTTATACAACAAACTTGAGACAAGGAGGTGTAATTATATTAAGTTGTAAAAGTATACATTTACTCTAAAATGTAACATAGATTTGAATGAATAACTAATAATAACTAAATACAATCATTTAAATTAGAATCTATTACAATTTGTTTAACAATCACCTGGCTGCACCCCTCTTAATAAAAAATATGCAATTACAACTTTCTGATTACAACACATACACACAACTGTCCTACCGCAAAGTTGGGGTGATCAGATCTCACACACACACACACAATGAACAGAATTAAATGTTCCTAGGTCTTCTTAACCGTGTCTTTGTCCAAAGAAACATCTAGATAGTCTTCATGGGTAGGCTCACACATCAATCCCAATATAAAAACCTGACCTGTAAATTTGATTCATGGAATAACTACCTAACAGCAGAAGATAAGTAGGAAATATTACATTTGTTGTAAACTACAACAATGGTATCTTTAAATCATATTCATACAAATTCTTTACCACAAGAAGTGGTTCATGAAATACAACTATCAAATAGCATTGACATGGTTCAGAGAGGAACCATGAAGTGGCGTCACACTTTACATGTTAGCACTATTCTACCTAATGTCTCATTGAGTCTTCATAAGTAATTTTAGTACTAATATTGTTTAGTGCAAATATTGTTTATCACAAATATTGTTTATCACAATTTTATTCATTATAACATTATATTTTGACTCTTTAAGATCACTGGCAATTAGCTTAAACTGCACAATTTCCATCTACTAATATGGAGTAATGTTAGCATTGGCACTCTTGCGCCACGTCACGATATCAGCCTTTCAATAAAATGTAACTCCCCAAGTGGTCTGCTAACAGAGACGAATAAACATAGTTTCTGCACAACAATGAGGCGATCATTTTTTTTCTTTAAGAATTTTTTAAATACTTCAGAAAGTTATTCTTATACTTCCTTCAGTATATGTGAATCAATCTAGAGAGGCTTGCTAAAATGATGTCTTCAAAAATCCTGCTAGCAACTTCAACTGACTATCTGTAATTCAGGGGCGGGACATAACATTTGGGTAATCCTGATTGGTTGAAACTAACGTACTTTCCTTTTAGATTTCACAGAACGTTTTTCTTCATTATGTGACCTGTGTTAAACTTACCTTTGTCAAAGTAAGTCCCATGGTCAAAGTCAGTGCCATTTCATTGTCACTGCATAAACAGTACTGTAGCTAGCTAGCATTTCTTGCAAACTTCAGATCCGGCAGCCATTTGCATGGTCTCATTCTGAAAAGTTTGTTTACGTTGGTTGCTCGGCAACCGACGTTCAGTGTGGCTAACTACTCTTCGGCCAGTAAATATTCGCTAAACCTTGCAACGAAACCTTCCACAAAACAACAGCAACACAATTGGAAACAAGACACACATTTCTTGTCTCCTTAGTGTGAGAACTGTAGAAGGAGTTAGGGTGGCTATAATAATACATATATATATACAAGATTACATGAATTGGGGGGCTCCCCCACCTAATTAGCATTGAATTTTAGCATTGGCATTTCCCTGTTTTGAATCAATGTATTATACTTTTTGTCATATATTTTGATGATCTATGGTTTGGGCACCACTTGCAAAAATGCAAGCAGTCAAAGCACAGCAATTCTGAAGACAATACAAATGAAAGGGAAAACATTGCACATGAACAAACAGTACACAAATCAGTGTTATTTCCCCTGGCCCTTCAAATGGAAAATATATTGACATTTATTCACAGTGTACTTACTGTGTTGTTGCCAACGAAAATGATAAGATGAGTAGCACATTCTTAAACAAAACGTGTAGCTACAGTAATCCACGTAGCTAGTCTACACACCGCTTGTAAAAAAAGAGAGAATGGGAATGTTGGACTTGGTCACAACCGGCAGAAAAAACATTCCAACAGGTAATTCTGTCAAAATAAATGTATTTTGCAAAAAGCATTACTGAAGAAGACAATTAAACCCATTTTTAATATCTAGATGGACTTGTCCCGCCGGCTCTTAGGCCCTTGCCTATGAAGTAAGAGATAGAGCTAAACAGATTTATAGAGGTGGAAATGTAGTTAAAATTGGGTACAATCCTATATCTATGATCAGGTAGGATACTTTTCAGAGTAAGGTGGTTCAGAGGTGGTGTAACACAATGATACAATTTGTGCATGAGCCAGTGCAGGAAAGATAAGTTAGCACATCATTAGCTGTTACTCATGGTGCTCAAGTGTCAATGCTTAGTTCTGATTTGTCAGCCCTTCTCTTGCCAAACACAGCAAAATGCACAGCAGAATAAGTCAAATGGTGGATGAAAAGAGACATATAAACTCAGTGCCCTATGTGTTTGTGTACTTCTAAGGCCAGTTAGAGATTGCACAAACACAAGTTTGTAACATCCTTCAAACTAAGTGCAGTGACAGAGGATACCAAAATTGTATCCTTACTCAGGAGAAGGAAAAGTGCTTATTTGCCAAAATCTATATTGTGAAATGTATAATTTTATGAAGGATTTAACCTTGACTATTTATGTATTTTCCCCCTCTTGTTATTAATCCCTTGAAATCTGTTTCTCCAATAGAATTTCCAAGAATAGCAGTCTCAGATTTAGTTTAGTCACTCTGCTTTGTTTAATGCACCATTTGCAAATGCCAGTGTAGATTTTGAGAAAAGGAGAAGCAAGAAGAAGAGGCAGCAACTTAATTGGCCATGCAGCTACACAGGATTTGAGTCAGACGAAATGTAATATGCATCAATAATTCATGCTTCTGTATAGGTCTGGGCCCCGGCTGGGCTGCCTTACAGAGAGGGATGGGAGGGGAATCTGCCATGGAGAAACTGCTTTAGCAATCTTAAGATCCTTTGTGGCTGTATGTGTGTGTGCATGTACATTTGTCTATGCTTCTGTTTGAGACTCCAGATGGACTCCAGTATCTCATTGTACCCAGCTTTCAGTCTAATTGTTCAATCCAGGCTTCCCATTGCATTAGCCGACCGCAGACCATCCAGTATTTCCTTAAACTCCTCCACTCACCAACCCAACGTAACAAGTGCTTGATCTGAATAAGGAATTGTTGCCTTGGCTAAAGGCATGTTTAAATTAGCAGAATGTCAACACAGTTTTATAATTAAAAGCTATTAATGCAAGCTACCATTAGCAGGGATTGCTGTAAATGAATAGAATAATGAATAGTAATTGAGTGAATGATACCGTATAAACAGTCATTAGGTGAAGTTAATAAATATTGCTAATGTTTCACATCTCATCTCCAAATACAAGAGGAAGCCCAGACAGTGTTTAGTGCAAACCTTGCCCTGGTTTTCATTTCCAAGTAGCACCCCCCATGCAGAAATAGTCCTAGACTCAAAATATGTAGACCTGCAACTTCCAAACTACTCCCCCCCAACAACATACCAAACCTCAGCCCACCTGCCCTTTCCTGATGTGATTAACCTGCAACCGCCAGCCACTCTCTCTTAGGCAGCTCCTATCTCTGTAGCTTGTTGTCTGGCCATAGCCTTAGCTGGCAGATCTCAGACAGGGGCTGTAGAGAGCCTGCCTGGGTGAATGGTAGCTCTGCAGTCATCTGCTCTGCTAGGCTTTTCTACTGCCATATTTGAAAACCGTGTAAGCTCTCTAAAATCCTTGTTTTCCCCCTCTCTTTTTTCTCCGGGTCTCCCTCTTACAGAGGTCCTTCTGCAGTGCCATGGTGGATGAGTTGCGGGTGTCCCTCAAGTGCCAGCGGCGCCTAAAACACAAGCCCCAGCCACCTGTCATGGTCAAGACAGAGGAGGTTATCAACATGCACACCTTCAATGACCGCAGACTCCCAGGGAAAGAGACAATGGCCTAGAATCCCTCCCTCTATTCCTATGTATTTCTCTCTACTGTAACTTGGAGGTGTGTAGGGTGCAGAGACACTGAGGTAGGGACCATAGATGATGGTTGATTTATGTATGTGGATTTGTGAATTTGGATGGTAGGAAGACGTGAGAAGCCGAAAGGAAAAGAGAAGAATGAAAAGACGACCAATAGAAATAGAAGATCAATGACTGGATTGACCATCTGCCATTGTTGTTTCTAAACATTTAGCCTAAGATTAAAAGAGATTTAACAATGTTTCCTGTGGAAATAACTTAAACCAACTTGGGAGCAATTTAATGTGAGTTACCTAATTTCTCTACCTGGGAATGCATGTTGGCAAGAAGTGGTGGCAGGATTTTGGAATAAAAAAGAAGGAGCTATACCTAGGACTCTGAAGACAGAATGAAATGAATGGTTTAATAAAAGGTATTAATAAGAGGTATAGTTTCAGACCTGTATTCTCTAACTGCTACCCAATGACTTCATCTTCCTTACTGACAGGATCACAATGGCTTAATGTAGGTAGCACAAGAAATTGTACATTACTCAACTATAGATATTAAGCAAACACATACATTGTTTTCCCAACATAGAGGAAGAGGGACATAAAGTGGGCTGAAAAACCACCAGTTCCTATTTAAACCCAAAGCCACAAACACAAATCTGCTGCCACCATTTATAGAGGCATTGCTTAGTCATTTGATCCAATGTTGATGAGAGTTCATCAGGAGAGTTCATCATGCATCAGGCAATAAGTGATTTAATTTATTTATGTTTAAAAGTACTAATACCTGTTAAAATTATGAGTCAGGGTCTATATGGACAGGAAATCTTTTTTTATATAGATAATGTGTGTTGAAGTACAAACAGCAAGAGATTATTAGGAAAGAGATAGTAATAAAAAAAAAATCTGTGAGAGTAACAGGAAGTGACAATGTGATGTGCAGTAACCTCTAGTGTTAAACTGAAGGCAAGCAGAAATGCAGGAAAGGATCACAAATAAAATCTGAGAATAACTATAGATTTCACTATTTATTAAACTATTTATTTTATTTATGAATTTCTTTATAAATTATTGGACTGAATTCTCACAACAGCTGCAAGAATACAGTACATACTTCATTATCAGATATTAGGGGGTACACCTATTTAGTTGGTTTTTTTGGCATTCAGTTTTAGATTACTTTCTGTAATCTTGTGGCTTTTATTTTAATAACACAATCCTCACATTTACTTGTTCAAATGCAATTTATATGAACAGATGTTTTTGTACGAAGAAAATGACACATTTTGTAATAATTTCTATTAACACTAAATGTACCGCGGTTGTTGTCTACGACAGAAAGAAAAACTCTCCACTGTAGGCCAGAGAATATCAGCTTCTTCAAGCCTAACACAACCCTCTCCAGGGTCATGAACAACAACCTCCAAGGACTGATGTTATATGAATGTGGGCTCCATGTTTATTTAAGGGGGCACAGGAGAATTCTGGTAGAGCTTCAGAGGCATAATATGTTTTGGAAAAAAATATTTTTATCATGTATAGGAATCATATTTAAAAGAAAGATATTTTTACTTCTGGTAAAAAAAAAAACATGAATATAACTGAATATATAGTGTCTTCGTAAAGTATTCAGACCCTTCATTTTCTCCATATTGTCTGTGTTATAGACGTGTTTCTAATTTATAAATAAAAAAATTGCCATTAATCTACAAAAGATATTACATAATGACAAAGCAAAAACATGTTTTTACAAATATATGCCAATTTCTGGAAAATAAAAATCAAAAACATCTCATGCGTTCATACCCTTTATTCCCTACTTTGTAAAGATGCGTGGCCGCGATCATAGCTTTAAATCTTAATGGTACACTTGTAAAAACTTTACAGACCTGGGTTTGGGAGGTTTCTCAGATTCTGCCTTGTAGATCCTCTCAATTTCTGTCTCTTGGATGGAGAGTATTGGTAACCTGCTATTTTCAAGTATGTTCAAAGTCTGAATTTGTGTGTGCTCCAGCAGGTCGTGTTATTTAGTTCATATTTCCCTAAAGACTTACTGGTCTCCCCTTCCCTGTCATTGAGAAGAATCCCCAAAGAATCATGCTGCCCCCAACATTTTACACCACTGGGATGGTAATGGGGTTCTCTGTTTGGTGCTCATAAGACCAGATCATCTTTTTTTATGTAGGAAATGTCCTTCAGCCTGCATGTCAAAGCAGTGACTTAGTGCTGAAGATATGGTTGTGTTTCCTTGTTTGTTCCTTTCCTTGTGTTGGCAGGTTCTCCCGTCATTGCAGAGAAACTCGGAAGCTCTGTTAAAGTGGCCATTGGGTTTTTGTCCACTTCCCCGACCAAGAACCTTCTTGCTCGTTTACTTAGTTTGGCTAGATGGCCAGCTCTAGGAAGGGTCTTGTTGGTTCCAAACTTCTTCCTTTTCACCATGATGAAACCCACAGTGCTCCTGTAAACTTTTAATACTTAAAAAAAGTCAACCTTCCCCTGATCTATGCCTCAACACAATTCTATGACAGAGGTCTATGAAGTGGAATGTTTGTCTTGGTTTTTGCTCTGAGATGCGCGTCGACTGGTATAACATATACAGCTCTGGAAAAAATCAGAGACCGCTGTAAATGTTTCTTAAATCAGCATCTCTACATGTATGGCTGCCATTCCATTCCAGTGTCAGTAGAATTCCAACACAGGCACACCTCATTCTACTGAATGAGGTTCTGATTGGGTGATCACCTGAACCAAATCTTATTTTATGAGGAAAAGTATAAACATCACTGCTGTGGTCATCTCTATACTCTTGCAATAGGACCAGCTGGATGGCTAAAACAGTGCTAGTAGTACCTCAAAAGTAATTGGAATCAATAAATAACTATTAACCATGCAAAAAGAGTTGAAAAGTAAAGTTTTGAGTTAGGTAGAGAAGGGTTCAATTTTTGCTGTGGTATACAATGAGCGTCGGGCTGCTTCCATCCTTAAAGATTCAAAGATGGCGGTTCATATGAACAAGGTCAAGCAGCAGAAATTGGGGACAACAAAGCTACAGACCGGCAGTGGACAAAAACGATTCTCCAATGACCGTGATGACCGCCAGTGCATTTGAATGTCGCTTAACAAACATAGGATGACATCAAGTGACCTACAAATAGAATAGCAAATGGCAGTTGGGGTAAAGTACACGGCAAGGACGGTTCAAAACAGGCTCCAAGGGGCAGGCTGAAGTCATGCAAATCTAGAAAAACACTGTAGAGGACTGAAGTAAGGATATTTTCTCTGATGGATCCAATTGTCAGCTATGCCCAACACCTGGTTGTATAATGGAGACCTGAAGTGGTTCACAGTATCTCAAACTCACTTTGTAATTTGTTGGAGGATCTGTGATGATCTGGGGGATTTGCCTTTGTTAAGGACACATGAATCAAGCCATGTACAAAGTTGTCCTTGAAGAAAACATTTTCCAGCAGGACAATGCTCCATGCTATACAGACAGGTCAATAAAATACGTTTGCGCCACAAGTGGCATTAAGTCACCCAACATCAAAGTGAAAGATTGGTGGAGAGCATGCCAAAACGCATGAAGGCGTTGATTGAAAATCAAGGTTATTCCACCAAATATTGATCTGAACTGCTAGTGCAGACCTTATCATTGTGTTTTTAGAAAATAAATATGAACTAAATTTCTTTGCATCATTTGAGGTCTGACAACACTGCATTTTTTTATTTTTAGTTGTCATCTTCTGCAAATAAATGCCCTAAATTACAATATTTTTATTTGGAATTTGAGAGAAATTTACCCAAACACATACTTGTAAATAGAAAAACCATACAAAACGATAATTTTGCAGTGGTCTCTTAATTTTTTCTAGAGTGGTATATACCGATGTGTGCCTCTAAATCATGTCAAAGTTTTTAATTAGCCAATGGATGAAAATTCAAGAATGATCTGAGACAAAGATGCATCTGAGCTTTAAATTTAGACTGTCATGAAAAAGGGTAATGTACTTACGTACACGTTTTTACATTTCACAATTTGCTGATTTTCTTTTTTTTTAAGTGTTCTTTGCCATTTTGGAGTATTGTAGGTAGGCCAAATTAAATTATGTCTGAAACACCACAAAATCTGTAGAAATGTAAAGGGTGTGAATAATTTCTGAATGCACTTTGTGTATGTTTATATGTACAGTGCCTTTTAAAAGTATACAAACCCCTGAATTACAAATGTACTTGAAATATTTGGTTCTGCTTGATATTTAATTTTAAAACATTGACAGTGAAAATTATTCATTGTATGGTCACATTGGTTTTATGTTACTACATATTTTAAATATTTAAAAAAGAAATTATCAGGAATATGTTCCTTAAGTATTCAACCCCATGCACTGTAGATGCCCTTTAGTTTAAAAAGATTAAACAAATTGCCCTAACAAGGACACAATTACTTTATTATCGGCCTATACCCGTGAACTGTTACGTTTGCTGTCACATGTTGGGGGATCATTTGTCAGACTATAAATCTGAAAGAAAACACAGAGTAAAGGGTAGTCTGCTAAAGTTCTAGATAAATTATTACAAATGGATATATTCTGAAAACTTTAAGTGTAAGTGTTTGAATATAGTGTGCACAGTTTGATCAGTTATTTGGAAGTGGAAGCTGAATCAGACCTCCTAGGCCCTGTCAAAAAAAGTATGTCCCTTAAGACTTAGCGCTCAAACTAGTAGAGGAGCCAACATTCACTTTGAGGAAGCCACAGAGTTCAGTAGCTGGGATTTAAATAATGGTGCATTAGTCAATTATGTCTAGAGCTTTGCATAAAATTGGCCTGTATTGGAGGGTGGCAAGAAAGAAACAGAATTAACCAAAATCATCAGAGTGACCCTGGTGCTTTGTGTACAAAGGTTCTGTTGTCAGTTTGGAACTAATCTTAAAGTGCTATGTGCGGTGCAGACCTAACACTGCCCATGCCTCAACAATCACCATTTCTATAGGGTAGTAGGGTGGGGAAAGATCGTGCTATGTGGATACCAGCAAGGGCATTTTGAAAAATACTGGAAAAACAGCAAAGGAAAAACTTATAGGTTGTGTACACTTCAGCAATCCCAAGAACAAAGACATCAGGGTCAAGAACCAAAAAGTTAACTTAAAATGGTCCGGTCAAGCTCCTATTCAGAATCTGTGGTAATAATTGAAAATGTTGGTCTACAGTACATGTATTTTTCAACCGAACCGAAAAAACGTGAATAACGTGAATTTGGCTGTTAATAACTTAACAGCAAAAATCGAACTACAAATCAGTCCAGAAGTGGACTGGAGGCCCTAACTTCACCCAATGACTCCACAATTGGATGCTGGCTCACATTTGTTTCTCAGATTAAGATATATCTTATAAAAAGGCCTATGGCAAATGTTATGGGGTTGAATATTTATGCAAGCAAAATCATTTCTTTATTATTATTACATAAAAACAATGTTACCTTTGTTACAATGAATGTTGCAATAAATTGTCAATGTACCATTTGGAATACAATAATATGAGAGAATTGTTGGGGGGTTTGAATGCTTTTGTAAGGCACCATACATTACATATTTATGTGTGTGCGTGTATGTATATATATATATATATATATATATATATATATCTGTGTGTGTGTATATGTACACACAAACACACTAGACTATTGAATTAAAGAGGATTCCCAACAATACTTATCATTATACACCACAGATTTCTAATAGACTGCTACATTTCAGTGCTGAGAAATGTTGTGTAAATGTTTTTAGGGAATAAGATGTAAGTACAAAATGAAAAACATGTGAAAACTAAATGGGGTGCACAGAGTCTACTGATTTGCCATTTATGCACAACTTTTAAGAAAATAAAAACAAAATCTTCACATGGGTGTTGTTATTTTTGACATATAATGTTTTGACTCCACGCTGGATGGGCAGAACTTGGTTCTATATGTCAGGGTACACACAAGCTGGTGAGGTGTCTTGGTTTTTGCACACTGTAAACTATGCAAACCTATATAGGGTGTGTGTGCTTTTGAATTTTACACAAATGTACTCCAGTCAAGATCTCGTGAAGAATGATCAACATACTTGATTTGCGAATGTAAATTGAAATTTGATGCATGGCTTTTTCAAACAGGCCACCCTGACACTTGTGGGGCAACCTAGTAATAGGAGACTTAAAATCTACTTCATCTTTATGGGTCTGTTTATAAAATACAATAAGTTCCAGAATTCAAAGGGTTTACAAATGCTTTACTATGCAAATGCAGAACAGTGCTCTTTTGCATTTTGTTTGCAAGCATATTGAGTAACTACAAAAACCGATCACACACATAAGGAAAACATGAAAAATTACTTATTTGCAATTACTATTTTCTTTTGCTAAAAAGTTCAAGTTTTCTCAACTTTCCAACAAAACCTGGTCATAAGGTCTATGAACAATGTCACCATTCGTTCTACTAGGATAGATGTTCCCACCAACTAGCCAAATTAACTGATAACTAATAATTTCCTTTAGGAATAGAATCACTATGAAGCTTAGTTAGGCTCCATACATGTTTGATTATGAAAGCTATATCTAAAAAAAGTAGCTTAGTTTTTTCCCGTAATACAGATCTCAATAGTTACACTAGCTTCTTAATCTGCAGTACCCATAGAGACAATAGCTGTCAGAAAATGTACTAGTTCTGTTTGTGGGTGCTATGATGAGCATTATGCTGTCTACTGCATACCATTTTAGTAAAGCCTGTTAGAATTCATTATAGTTTGACAACACAACATTTAAATGACAGAGAATTGGATACAGAAACCGTAACAATCACAAAAACTATTAAAAACATTGGAATACATCCAGCAGCCTGGACATCCAGAGCATCCAGCAGACCAGCAGTGTTCTGGCCAATATTCTTTGGGGGGGCCCTAGATAGCTGAATTGGATGCCTCCATAGCAGACATCGTCATATGGGCCAGAAAAGAAGTACCACATTCACAGCCGTCACAGCAAAACGTCGGTCCAAATGGGATGAAGGGGGTTGTGGTCTAGTTCAGGGTAGAACTTTCTCTGACTAGCAGTTTGTTTTACTGTACATTGTGTAATTCGTGCAAGCTGTGTTTTTATAGACCAAAAATGTCAACCTGAAGCCTATTTATAGCGCACAAGCTTTGATTTCTCTGAAAACATTAGCTATAAGTGTTTCCACACCTGAGCACTGAGTGTATGTAATTGGTAAATGAGTGTGGCATTTGGAATGGCAGTGATTTCTAAATGAAACACAATAGCCGTGCCTCCCCTCTCACCCTTTTCTGAAACTGGTTCCAAGGTGCTATTTATGCACAAATCCACCTGTCTACCTTGTTTTTAGCATGGTTATGCTTATAAGTTATGCTTATGGCTGGGGGGGCTATAGTCAAGTCACAGTTCAGCCCCTACAAGCATTTTAGTATTTTAAAAATCAGAACTTCTTTATAACTCTGAGGTCATGAAAATCTACTATATTCTTAACACCCCCACATATTGGTCAAGCACACCACTAATCACATTTTAGCCTAAAACTCTAGGGACAAAACCACAAAAGTCATAGGTGTGATTCAATGTTAGATAACATGCCTGCAGCTTTCCAGATAGTGGGCTAATGTGTGTTTTATACCGAATCCTAAAATAGCTGTTATTGTACTTTGTGTTTCGCTCAATGGTAGAACTATTGGATCAGAAACAAGCAACTTTCTATTTCAATTTACATGGGCTACAACTAGATTCTACCAGTCATTGTGGTAATTTGAAGAGTGAAATGTAAGGACCTTGACATTACCGGATGGACCAACTTGGATAAGACCGCTCCTGCAGTTTATTTAATTTTAAATCAATGCTTTTTAAAAATCTTCAGCAAATTTGATTAATCGTGGTTAACCACAGAAGTTTCTTTGCAATATAGTTGTAAAAGAAGGTAGGTAAACTATGAATTTCTCTGAATAATTTTGATTTGACAAATCATTCATCAATATAATTGAAAACATATTTTTTTTACAGTAGCAAGTCTAGTAAAAAGGTTATTAGTCTAAAAACATATAATATTCAGACTTGGGGGACATTTTGATGTTATTGAATTCTCAATGTGGCCTATATTAAAATCAATATCAGCATTTGTACTTAAACTATCAAAGGTATGTCAAAGCCACTATAATAATGAATTCTGAACGGTGCAGGCCTTTTCGGTTTTATCTTCTTGCATAAGTTGGTTACTGTGGATGAAGAACATGAATATTATGATCCTTTTTTTGTATCGGAGAACTCCAGAACCATTTGAACAACCATTTACAGGCTTTGAAGAAATGTTACTGTACTCTTTTTTTAGATTTAAACAAAAAAAAAGGTGCAGTTTAACAGTGGTTTCAGCCACTTAACCCATTTTCCCCTTAAAAAAATTGAACAAAATAAACATGTGTAGGTGTCCATCCCACCGCCTAGAAACCAGCTCATTAAAGACATAAAAAAGGTGGTGGGAGAAATCATTCTTATCTTCACCTTGCATCCTCTGGGCTAATGCTGCTATTGTGTGCATCATTAGAACCTAGCCTGTGGTGTTTTTCTGCGTGTGTGTGTGGTCCTTTAGCCTATTCGCAGCCATTTCATTATCTGATTTTCACACAACACAGTCCTCAGACGGGCCTTAATCTTCACGTCTCTGCTGGGGTGAGGGGGTAGGCGGAGGCAGATAAACCCTCATGCCGGATCCCATTAATTGGCTTATTATCATGGCTGGTGGGGAGTGGAGAAGATGAAGCGGTTTCACCCTTTCGCTGTTCTCATCTCCTAGTCCAAACCTGTTCATCATCAACAGATTTAATGAAGACTGAAGTGGACACTCAGTCCAAGGATTGTATTTGTTTTCTGTGAGGATTTCTCTCGATAGGTCTAGATATGATAAATGATTGAAGTTCTCATTATTTATTTAATTATTTTCATCCTAGTCTCCTTTGGAATGAGGACGCCTATCTAAATGTTTTATTATATCACTCTGTTCATTCCTTCACCTTGAGTTTTTGTGATTACATCACGTTAAATCAGCGAGTGAATCTAGAAAACTTAGCCAGTCTGGTCCTATCATGCAAGAAAACCGTAAGCCATGTCAGAGTTAATGGAACACTCCAAGCTATATACTGGTCACTGTTAGATGAAATGCATGAAATTAAGCGCTGTCAAAGGTAACGCGCTAATGTGCACATTCATTTCAAATAGTGCATTTTTCTTTTTTGAGCCTCAGAGCCATCTCTAGTTAGTGCTTGACTTAAGTGGGAGTAAGTGGCAAGGTACCCAAACGTATTTAATCAACAGAAAACTATACTTTTTTTGTCTCTTGATGTGTCCAGTGCTCTCCATTGGACACAATGAGAATAAGGCATTCATGTTGTGAATCGTGAATCCTTCATAACATGTGTTAGTAGGCAACACACAAGCCGGACCCATATCGGTATAATTCAGCATTTCAGTTTCCTGTTTTACATGCATGTGCACATTTTAACTATAAGTCTCACTGTTACGGATAGCAGTATATGCTCTTAACTTTAAATGAAGTAAAATGTTGCTAGTATCACGGTCTCGGTTGAGTGGAACCACATGCGGACATTCGTTAAAGAAAACAGTGATTTTATTTACACAAAAAAAAAAAACACGAACTGTCCACGAAATGAAAAGTGCTGGATTAAACAGCAAAAACGATTAACAAACACACATAAAACAAACCGGGAATAAACCTACAGACAAAACATGTAGCGTATCCCCCTGAACAAAGGCACAAACAAAACAGGACCGTGAATGTTGAATGAATACAAACAATAAACCACACCGGGTGTGGCAAAAAAAATGCTTGCGAATTCAAATGACAAAACATTTAATTTTACTATACTTGACTTTTACAGGTCAAAAGTTTGCATACCCTGGCAGAAATTGTGAAATTTTTACATTGATTTTGTAAATATGACTGATCATGCAATCTTTTATTTAAGGATATTGATCATATGAAGCCATGTATTATCACATAGTAGTTTCTTTTTGAGTCATTATAATAACAGAAATCACCTAAATTGCCCTGATCAACAGTTTAAATAATTGAATGTTTGGCCTTGTTAAAGACACACAAGGTGACATACACAGGTTAAAATGGCAATTAATGGTTCATTTTCCACACCTGCAGCTTTTTACATTTCTATTAGTGTCTGTGTATAAATAGTCAATGAGTTGTTAGCTCTCACGTGGATGCCCTGAGCAGGCTAGATACTGAGCCATGGGAAGCAAAAAAGAACTGTCAAAAGTCTTGCTTAACAAGGTAATGGAACTTCATAAAGATGGAAAACGATATTAAAAGATATCCCAAGCCTTGAAAATGCCAGTTAGTAGTATTCAGTAGTGTTTGAGTGCCAGGGGAATGCATGGGGAATCTTGTGAAAATGTATGGCAAGATGAATGCAGCATGTTATCAGAAAATACTGGCAGACAGTTTGCATTCTTCTGCCCAAAAGCTGTGCATGGGACGCTCTTGGACTTTCCAGCACGACAATGACTGAGCACAAGGCCAAGTGGACCCTCCAGTGGTTACAGCAGAAACAGGTGAAGGTTCTAGAGTGGCCATCAGTCTCCTGACATTAATACCATTAAGACAACCTGGTCTTATGAACCGACTAGGAAAAAGACATCTCCTGCACTTTCTTTTTCCAAGTAAATCACTATCCATAGTTGCAATAAATCACACATTGTCTTTAAAATAATACACTGCTTTTTAAAGAGGAAAGTGTGTATTTAAGGCCACAAGAATTTGAACAAATTCTAAAATTGAGGATAATTGTGATTAAGTACAGAAGACAATGCAATATATTGTAATTAATGTAATTGTTTGACAGCACTAATAAATATAAATAGTGGAGAAATTAAAACCACAGATAAAAAGAGAGCATTTGCAGAGTAACAAAACATAACATATTATCATGTCAAGATGTATTTTCACCGACAAAACAGACAAAAGTGCTTAAAGGATGGTTCAAGACACACAAACACACATAGCCTCCACCCACCAATAGTCTTTAAAGTTCTTAGAAAATATTGGCACAGTTAACATAGGACCAGAATGTTTAAGTGGTGGGATTGTAAAAAAGGAAAGCCAGAGGTGTTTAACCCCACTAGCTGATCTTTATAGACATAATCCCAAATTACATGGGGAGAAAGCACCCTTTACTTTGACCTTAAGAGCCATCACCAGATTACATTGCCTGAGAACCTCCCACATACAATGGAGCTTGACCAGAATGCAGTGTGACTGTGTAATACAGGTCTATGAAAACAGGTGTGTGCTTGAAGTTCCCATAAAGATAACCTGACAAATCGATCCACACAAGTTTGTTGGGACAATCACCTCATGGGAAATGGACATTTCTAGTTGAAGGGTTAGGACTATGAAAAAAATAATAGAATTGAGTATAGTGTTAAAATTAGAATTGGTTTATGGATTAGGGTTTGGTGACATTGAGGCAAAAATATTTGGTTATTGACCTTAATCTTAGCATTAGTATTAGTATTGCAGTATTAGTTTTAGACATAGCAATCAGGACATTAGTTTCAGGTCTCCGCAAGAATAGATTGGCTAACGTGTTTGGACGATAGTCCAGATATGCCTACCAGCTCATTTTTATATATTTCTAAGAACAGTTCATTAATTTCAAGTTTGAGCTCATACACAGGAGCAATTGCCTCCTTTTGCCAATTAGCAATGATCATGTTCCCACTGATTACTTCTTAACGGGGACTAGTAAGAAGGCGAGCAGTTTTGCACATGCACAAGAAATACCCTCTTCTTGAAATAAACGTCAGTGAGTGCATGTCCAAAGACACAGCATGTGAGTTAGCGATTTAAAGTCTACATTCTTCTAAAACCTACATTTGCCATAAAGCAAAAGGGAGGGCCTTGCCAGACTGATGGTGAAGTTAGAGTCATAGGAACTTGTTAGGAAGGAGAGTAGAGTCGAAGAGGCAGAATTAAGAGAAAAAGGAGCTCTGTAGTCTGATCAGTTGTCTCTTCATCCAGGGAATTTCAGTTCACGCCATGTTGAGTTTTTGAGGCAGTGATATTTGCAGTGATAGTTTTTGTAATTATTATACAATACTGTTGCAGTGATGCTTTTTGTGATGCTATTAACCCTTATTGGCACTATCTTGCCCTTGTGACCTCTCAGGAGGTCATCCTTTATGGTAGAATGATGTCCTTTATATTGTGGATTCTGAAAACCCTTAACTTGAAGAAGGATGAATAGATAACATTGTTTGAGAAGACTTAATTAGTATATTAGTGAAAATGTGTGAAGAGAATATAAAAAAACATATGTTAACATGTAGTGGGTTTTATTGAGAAGCACATAGTATCCTCCACAAAAAAAAAGATTGTTTTAAAATATAAGATAATATATCAACAATCTGCATAATTTCTTCTGAAAACTGTAAAATATCAACCAAAATTGTCAATAGTGGGTCCTATATCAGTGTGATGGAACTTTTTATACAAAAATCAAAGATTAGATTAAATTCTGATGAGATCAAGACAAACAAATGTCTAGTTTTTTTATGCAATCATGAAATACAGTGTTTTTGTAGTCGAGATTCGAAAGGTTTATGCTTTACAGACGTACACAATCAGACTGGTCCCTACACCGTGAAAAAAACGTTAGGCTTCTATATTTAATAATTCCGGATATATGAATAGAAATGTGACAGGTATGTTTTTTGATGCAAATTTGCATCAATTACATTTGTTTCAGCAATGAAAGACATTCATTGGGGGAGTGATGTGTCTTGCAGTTATGAGCCAGCATTTTCAAAATGAAACCAACACTTTCCCTCTTCTCTCTTAAAGAATCCTCTGATCTCAAAACCTAAAGACCAGTATTCCTCCTGTCTTTTCTCTTCAGGACACTTGAGTGTGCTGTCTTCACCCAACTCTCCGAAGAATGTCCTCTACCCCAACCAGTCAGTATTAAAAACGGTCCACTCCACCAAGTTTCTCCCCGCTATGTAACAGAAGCTCCTAGCACTGTCCAAGCTAACTGTCTCTCCACTGTTCATAACCTCATCTATCCACTGCCAACACTGTGAGCCATCGCATCCTACTTTACACTCTCACAGATTTGAGCATCTCAGGCTCTAAACACACTTTCAGATTGCTTCTTACCTGGAAGGCCATCCCCTAACAGGTTAATCAATCACAAATGTATTTGTAAAGCCCTTTTACATCAGAAGTTGTCAGAAAGTGCTTTCAGAAAATACGTAGCCTGAAACCTCAAGGAGCAGGAAACATTAGTGTTGAAGTACAGTGGCTAGGAAAACTGCCTAAAGGGGGCAAAATGTAGAAAGAAACCTAGAGAGGGGTGACCAGTCCTCTTCTGGCTGTGACGGGTGAACATTTTAAGAGAACAAGTTAATAACTAATACATTCATGTTGGCTGTGTCCAGAGTCTATAGGGGGAAATGGTCAGAAGGGTGGCAGCTGGAATTGTCCAAAGGTCAACTATCCTGTTAGCTTCTGTCCATTTTCGATCCATGAACAAAACCATACATGTCTGGGAGAACCAATATGTTGATCTTCTTTAGTTACATACTAACATTTTCTTAAATAATTACAAAGTTAACAGTCATATATGCCAATACATATCTATTATCCTCCAATCCTACTAAATAACCTTGTATGGTATGTTCCAACCTCCTCTATGGTCCATTGGTCTATCAATAGAATCTATGAAATTCACATGAACAGTCCCTAGAAGGAGGTGTGGACAGGGTTTGTGAGGTCTATCAGTAATCTTCACCACATCTGTTGTCCGTTGTCCGTCAGCACTTATGCGTTGTATCAAGTTCCTCATGCCCATAATCTATCACAGGTCTAGTGTCTGGAGAGAACCTGAGTCTTATGACTATGCTTCAGGACTTCCTGACTCGTTATTATTCATTAAAATAAAAGATCACAGTCAATAAAATGAGTCAAACGTCCCAGCCCTAGAGTACAGTTGAGGATTCAGGGCCATATTAGCAACAGCCATCTAATATCCTGGGCGTGGCAGGTGCAATTCAATTGGGAAGTATCAAACATTTAATGTTTGTGTACTCTCCGCCTTACTAGCCAACAGCAGTGTCTCAAAGCAAAGCAAAATCACAGAAAATGAGAAATGAGACAGTAATTCACTACTTTAATCTGTTACCACAGCAACAAGCTGATTTTGGCTGTGTGTGTCACAACAGGAAAGGCAAGGCCTTATCCTTTAATCCAACCCCAGGATACTGCGTAATACACAAAAGTTAATATTCATCTCTTTTTTGGACTGAAATCAATGAAAGTGACAAAAGCAAGACATGCTGCATTGTGAGATATGAGGCAAATATAATTAAATAGATTAGCTTTAAAAGGAAAAACGCAATAGCAAAAGATGTAGAAGAAATACCACTAGACACCATTTGATTGTTCCATTTTGAATCCATGCCGCCCTGCATCCCCCACAACAATTCTGGATCCCATATTATTTTTGCTATAAGTATTACAAAAGTGCATGTCTTTATAGATTTTGTTAAAAGTGCCATTGGTTCGATTTTCAGTAGTATAAAAGTCCTAATTATATTTTAAATGGTATTCGGGAAATATGTAATTAAAAATAGTGCACTTCATCAATGATTTGTTATTGTAGGTGTATTCCATTCTGTTGTCATCCCACTTATTTAGAGTTTTGTGTTTAGGTCTGTAGAGGATTATTTGTATTGCGCAAATCCATAGGCCCTATTGATAAATGCATAATTAGTTATTTGCATAAGTTTACTGTGCAAACATTGGTTAGGTCATCCATTTTGTCTATTGATTACATCCTCCATTTTGTATTGATCACGTGGCTTCGAGAGAGCGTAAGGACCCTTTGTTCTAGGTTGAGTTATCCCGCCAGTGCCTCTGATTGGCTGATACAGGTGAAGGGAGGGGTCTACCTGTGCAAAGTTATAAAGTTGGCTGTATGTGAAGAAACTGTGTCTTTCATCTTGGAGTTGTCCTCACTGTATGAACCACCATGTAATTACATTAAAACTAGTCTGGTGAAAGGTATTTGGACTCCTATAGTTGTTTAAGTTGACTTGTCCCGCAAACCTAGAAAAGCATTTGTTTTGGAGAAACAACTTCAGGTCCTAGTGGTAATGCAGTGACTCCCTTTGCGACATTGGTGGTGAGCTTGGCCACCCCCCTTTACCTACTCTTCCCATGAGGACATCATGGTCCTCATGCCAGCCTCATGGAGTCTGTTTCTGACAGTTTGGTCAGAAACGTGAACACCAGTAGCCCACTGGAAGTCATTTTGTAGGGCTCTGGCAGTGCTACTCCTGTTCCTCCTTGCACAAAGGAGCAGATACTGGTCCTGCTGCTTTGTTGATGCCTTTCTACCACCATTTTAAGCCCACCTTGTTTAACGGCCATCTCCTGGTATCTCCTCCATGCTCTTCAGACTTCACAAACCTTCTTGCGATGGCATGTGTGGATGTGCCATCCTGAAGGAGCTGGACTGTCTGTGCAACCTGAATGTGCTGCAGATACCGCGTCATGTTACCAGCAGTGACAAACACAGGAGCAAAACACAAAACTTGAAAAGACTCAGTCAGGAAGGATAAGGAGAGCGCAATTGTCTGTGGCCATCGCTTGCAAAACCATTCTGAACCGAAGGACAAGTTCAGCTGTGCCATTGTCCATTTTTATCTGGGAGCTGTAATCCTTTTCATGACAGCTTTTTACTCCTGGGTTTGATGGCCTTTTTTGTGGTGTTGCCGGTTCATTTTTATTTTGCTTTTTTGCGGTTCCCACGGATGCTGTTGTATTTGTAGGTTCATTGCTGACAAAAGGACGGCAGTGCTGTATGTCAACCAGGAGGGACAGCATATTTGTTTGGTCAGATGCCTAAAACCAGAAAAACCTACTGGCCCTGGTGGATTTTAGCCAATATTTTTAGCCAATATCTTGTCCCTCTACTCTGAGTGATGAACCTGTGTCCAGCCCCAGAGCGGATCATGTTTGCTCATCATTTTACCTAACCAGGTAAGCCGATTGAGAACCAATTTTCTTTTACAATGGCGAAACCTTGCCAAAGGTTTAAAAACTGCAAAGACCCTCCACAGGATATGGCATAGCATTATTAAATGGATTGATTGCCATGCTTCTTCAAGAACCCTGTACAAATCAATCTACTATGCCACCACCAAAGCACCGCCAGAACACCACATTGACTCCACAATGAGAGATGGGACCAAGCACTTCTCCATTATCTTCTCATTTGGTCTGCATCTCACAAATGTTCTTTTTTTTATCCGAACAACTTTTTTCCAGTCTTCCTCTATCCAGGGTCTGTGTTATTTTGCCCATCTTAATATTTTTTTATTGGCTAGTCTAAGATCTGGCTTATTTTTGGCAACGTTTTCTAGATGGCCAGCATCCCAGAGTCACCTGTTCATTGTTGACGTTGAGGCTAATGTTTTGGGGTACAGATGCCAGTTGAGGACCTGAGGCATCTGTTTCTCAAACTAGACATTGTATGTATCTGTCCTCTTGCTCAGTTGGGCATCAGGGCCTCCCACTCCTCTTTCTCTTTTGGTTAGAGCCGGTTTGCTCTGTTCTGGGAAGGGAATAGTACACAGTGTTGTACAAGATGTGCAGATTCTTGGCAATATCATTCATGTAATAGCCTTCATTTCTCAGAACAAGAATAGGCTAGTTTAGTATAGGTTGAGTTTCAGAGGGAAGTGTATTGTTTCTGGCCATTTTGAGCCAGAAATCAAACCCATCAATGCAGATCAGTGATGATAAGGAAATCATGAAACATCAGATTGATCAGAAATATAGTTTAAACATTGTTAATTTTGTAGCTGGAAACAGCTGATCTTTAATGGAATATCTATATAGGCATACAAAACCCCCTCAAACCTTTTGGCTGAGTTCTGTATGGAAGAGTTGCATAATTCGGACACTGATAATTCTCATAAAGAATTATGTCAGAGACTGATTAGTAGCTATCAGAAATATCTACTAAGTTATTGCTGCTAATAGAGGTGCCACCATCTATTTAAAGGGGTTCACATATATTCACATATAATGTGGTTCACAAATTAGAGGTTAAGAATTTATTGTGAATTTAAATGTCTAATAAAATTGTAATGCCTGTAATCCTTGTAGTGTTCACATGCTTTCAAGAAGTACTGTATGTGTTCCAAAGCACAGTTGATGATGTTCTGGTTTTATTCACGCTGCTTTTTTTCTCTAAATCAATCATGTGTTTAGGAGTCAGTGATTAACTTGAACCTGCCCAGCCACACAACCACATCTTGACTTCTTTGCACTGAGCTAGATCGGAATCAGGATGGGTCTGCTCCTGACACCCGGGTGGCAGATGGCAGTCTAATCCAGTAGCAGCTCCAGCCAGCTTCAAACATACTTGGCCTGCAATCAGTACAATCTGCCAAGCCCCAGATCCACACCAGTGATGGGGTTGATGGTGGCGGAAGTAAAGCTGTCAGGAAGAATTGCAAGTGCATGTGTTACTTGTGGGGAGGTACAGTGGCAGCCAGAGTCAAGGGATCTTGCAGAAATCCATGATTTCTCGTGTTTTTCCAGAAAACCCCAAAACACATTTCTGGTCACACATGTGTACAATAGATCTTAAACATGAAATAGGACAACTATAAATTCCTACCAAGTAAATCTAGCAGGTGTCGGTCTTCCAATGCATAGGGATTAAATGACTGGCATGTCTAAACCACCAATCTCCCTTCACTTTACCCAAAATATAAAGCTAGCTGAGATTTAACTCTGCCATAAATCATCTCCTTGAACAGTGAGCTATAATGGAGGTAACATAACTGGAGCAAAACAGAGCATTACAAGGTTTGTCAGGTGGGAGAGATAGGAGCAGCAGGGGAATAATGAGAGGAAAATAGAATTTAGAACCTAGACAGGAAGGCAGCCACTCTTCATTGAAGTGTGGCTTAACGGACGCATTTAAAAAAAAATGCTCACTCCTCCCTAAGAGAATTTTATTATACTGTTCATTCTGGGAGTCAGAATGAGAGAGAAGGACAGATAACAGATAAGTGATTTTAGGAAGAATTCAAGATATAATTAAATAATAATCCAAAAATTTAAGCAACTAAACAATGTTTATTCTGAATCCTAAATTCAATTATCTAATTTCTGCTTACTTCATCAAAGGGGAAGCAGAACCAAACAACATAGTTTTTACAGTTTGAAACTTTATTTAGTTTTAAAGTTTACTTCGTTAGGCATGAGCTAACAGCTAATTTTGAGTCTGTAGCTCCACAACTGACCATATGACAAATTAATAAATGACAATAAAGTGATCCACACTAATCAACATTGTTGTTTAAGTCTTTACAGGTTGACTGTCTGTAGGCAATTCACCCTGTTGGCAGGGGGGCACTTGGGAAGGAGGAACAGTGGAGGAAAAGTGGAGTTTGCTTCATTTAGTAAATGATATTCTGAAACAACATATGGTTATAGTACCTGTATTGAACCTGGCTATATGCCTTTAGTCATTTACCTGCCAGTGTACTACAACATTCAGCTGTGGATTTTGTAAATACGTCTGAAATCTCTTGCATATGAGTTCATAAGAAATTGCCATTCATGGGAAACACACACACATCAACTTTTACAAAAATATTAATTGAATGTCCCTTTTAATGAAGTTCACGTAAACACAATCAAAAACATAAAAAGTACTTCACCTAATGCAGACTTGCTTTATAATGAGTGTTTAAAAAAACCGGATACACTATTTCTAACATACACTTTACTTATGGAAGCAACTGAGATTCTTATATAATATTATAAGGTATTATATATAATCCCTTGTCTGGTCCTTAGTGTAAATCCCAGACATTCTTTGTTCTCAATCTGCTCCCACAGTACTTCCTAGATGGTCTTCTCTCTGCACCAGTTAGCTATATAAAGCCATGATCACCTGCCAGAAGTTTTATGTTTTCTTTTTCCTCTTCTGGACAACAACATACTGCTTTCCTGCCTTGGAGAACTGGTGCCTGAACTGCAGCTTCCAGTCCATGTAGCGGCAAGATCCCGTGTCACATTGCTTTTGTGGTCTACGGCAACCACACTGAGACCTGTCTGAGAGCTTTCCTGGCTGTATTTTCTTTCTTTTAGTAGCAAATTTTATGTAAAGAGAATGTACACTCTTTAGCTCTCTTTTGTGGATGCCGGCAGTGGTTTTCTCCGGCTCATTTAGCCGCAACTTAACCAGAACAACCTTTTGCAGCCTGTCAAATGCTGTTGACTTCCAGGCCATCTCTCTTCAGGTGAATATGAAGGGTTTTATCCCAATGGCAAGTTGCCACAGAGAACAACAGGGGGTTGGATATGTACTTTACCCATTCCATCAGACCTGGTGACTTTGGTAGTTGTTTTTTCATATTCTTCACTATGTGCCACATGTCACACTCATGCTGTACTGTGCTATGCTGTTCCTGATCCGTTTTGTAATCGTTCCTGTGGCCAGGATGGAAATTGAGACACCATGGTCTGCAAATTTGGTAAGGCACCTCTCAAGGCCTGCTGTCTTGAGCCAGTAGCAGTTGTTTACCTGGGCTGTCATACCTGGCATATCCTGAGAAGGTGAGCTGCTCCTACCCAACTGCTGCCATTAAACTGTCATTGTGGAGGCTCCACAGGTGATATACTTCAGGGATAATGTATGCTTTTTTGTTTTGTACCATTCCCTTTCTGATAGGGTCTCCACTTAAAGACATTAAAACATCTCCAAAAATGGACCACATTCATTGCCAGTAATAAAGATTGCTGAAGGAATCAATATGTTACACAACATAACCCCTCTAATTGGAGGCTAGGAATGCCAGACATTGTTGTGGCCATCCAAGCACTCAGTCTTTACGATAAGCCCAAATCCTCTTTTGAAGTTGTACTGGTTTTATCAGGCATTTATCACAATGGCAAATTGTAAATTACTTGCATAATGCTTGTGCAGATACTGTGTGCTTGATTTCTTTGGTAAAGTCAGCTGTTGTTACTTCTTTATCCTCATCAGGTGTTGTGTTATACTCATCACTTAGTAGGAAATCTGAGTCACTTCACTTGTGAGTGGTTTCACAATCATCATACAGTCAGATGTTACGTGACTGGTCCTCTCAGGCAGATAATAGAAGTAGAAAAAACCCTATTGGGGTTATTAAACAGCAACACAATTGTGCAAATGGGGGTTATAGAGAGGGTGAATGTGGTTGCCTAGGTACAATCATTATTTAATAAATAATTATTGACTTACTGATCTGAAACTACTTGTAGTAGTTGAAAGTGATGAAATGTAGGTTTAAAACACACTGTGCTAGTTTTTAAATAATTTATGTAAATATTTGATTTGTTGCTAGTACTATAAAATGTACAATAATGGCCTAGCTAATGTATAGATGGGCTAAGCATTGTTAGCCTTAACCAAACAGATTTTTGCTAATTGGTTACCATGCTGCGGAACACATCGGTGTTTGATTACCCAGCTACATCATTTAAAAAGAAGCAGAACACATGAAACATGTATCGGTACCACCAATTATTTTTGCTACAGTGTATATATCTTACAATATATACGTATCTACAATGTGCCTAGCAGCTACTGACCATAACTCCGTCTCTAGTGGAGGTAACTACACATCTGTAATAATACATGAACACAAGGGGGAATCAAGGTCTATATTAATTAATTAGTACAGTATCGTTATCATTTTAATTGCTTTTTGTTTAATATAATTTTTTTATGAAAACATTTAATGTCTGAGCTCTCTCAGCAATATATCTTGGTTTCTTTCCCATAAATGTGCATCTGTGAATATGATATTTGGCCATAATAATGATGCGATTAATAATATATGTTTTCCTTTGTACTATCTGTACGCCCAAACAATGTCCTGCCAAAACAAACAAAAATCAACCTCTATGTTTTCAGTAACTAAATTACATTTCATTACTGAAAGTAACCGTATAGCCCTATAGTTAAGTTTAAAAACAAATATTTTTGTTTTGTTTAATATCAAACAATTTTGCTCCTTTAGTTGTCAATTAAGGTTTTGTGATCATATTTCCTTAATAATAGTGGCCATAAATTGGTTCAGTTTCATTTCATGCCATAGTGACACCAGTCAGTAGTGCTGCATGTGAAAGAATCTTATTCAAAATCTCCTAAGAACAACTATGGCTGACAGGCCCGGATACATTGGGCAAGGCATTATTTGTCAACATTTTATTTGGCATTTTAATAGACTGTACAATAAGGGTTCGATACAGTGAAATATGTCCTACTACATGTCCAACCTACTATTATTAAATTTGCAGCTAATAAATGTACAATAAGTTTAATAATAATAATTACAAGTTTTCTTTTGGTAAGATTAGCAAGTATGGTAATTGTGCTGTGTCTGAGTTATTTCTTGTCAGTTTTTGTGTAGTGTTTTTGAGGGCCATTCCTGTATTTGAATGCCCAGCTCACTCTCCCTGAGTGACAGTCAACTAGAGCAGCCTCTAGAGCACTAAAAGCCTACCACATACATTATTAACTCTTTGGGCAAGGAGGGAACATGAAAATGAAAACCTTACAGTGGTCGTTGAACCGGACTTTGAGTACCAGTCCCTAGGGGTTAAAATACAGGTCACTAGTTGAAACAACGCCTGGGCTAGAAACTTTTAATTTGCATTAAATCTGTTTAAGCATTAAAAAAGTACTTCTTACACTTTTCCTCAAACTTTTGTAGCTGTAGTTTGTTAAATATTCTTTATGCGTAGAATTGTATCTGATGTGGCCCTTGGTGACTACTGCATTTTCGAAATGTTAAAGGTTCCAACATCACTTCTACCCATGTAAGTAAAGTACATTAGTGTTGTTTTGAGTGTGCTGTGTTGCTGAGCATAATTTATTGTTGTCCAGTGGAGTACCTTTCTTCTCTTCTCCGAAACACTTCCTCAAGCCTCCTTTGTCACTTTGCACCTGTGTTTATTCCCACAGGCTCCTAAAAACACATGAAGAAAATCTATATTTCCCAGTGCCAAAAAGGTGATAGTTACATTTTGATCAGGCCTGTATGGTAGAGGGGCCAGACGGAAGCCACTACTCAGTAAAAGGCACATGACAGCTTGTCTGGAGTTTGTCAAAAGGCACCTGAAGGACTCTCAGACCATGAGAAACAAAAGTCTCTGGTCTAAAGAAACAAAGATTGAACACTTTGGCCTGAATGCCGAGCATTATGTCTTGAGGAAAAAAGGCACTGCTCATCACCTGGCCCAAACCATCCCTACAGTGAAGCATGGTGGTGGCAGCATCATGCTGTGGGGATGGTTTTCAGCGGCAGGATCTAGAGACTCCTCAGGATCGAGGAAAGTATGAATGCAGCAAAGTATTAAGCAAAGGCTGGGAATACTCAATGTACATGTTTATATTTTCGTTCTTAATTTTGTAAATCTATTAAAAATGTAAAACAAACTTTTTTCACTTTGTCAATATTAGTATTGTGTATAGAAAATAAATCATTGAATCAACAAAATGTGGAAAAAATGATGCGCTGTGAATACTTTCCGGATGCACTGTAATTGTTTTACAAATTATTTAGGCATTTCCATTTTTTTTATCTATGGCCATATAACCATAGAAACCATAGATAATTACCAAATATCTCTGGTATTTTTGCAAAGCCAAATACATAAAAGTTTTGAAGGTTAATTCCTTTACCTGACCATTAGAAGTATTTTAACCAAGACTTCCTAATTGCATTTGTTGTAAAAAATGTGTGAAGCTTTAAAAACTCCTTTGTATTGCTTGTATTACCACTGCATTAACTCTGCAATTCACAGCCCTATCAATAAAATATGCATACCGTCTGCCAGTGCTTTTAGAAAATGTAAATCACACATTTATTTCAATGACCCTACTGATCAAAGGCCAAATGGCACATTCAGAAAAACAACAGAACCAAATCACATTTAAGTCACTGACTAGGCATTTATTTCACATTATAAATCGAGTGGTTCAAATCCTGAATGTTGAAAGGTGCTTTCGAAACCGGTTCATAGTAAGACAAAGAAACTTGTGGGACAATGCCCTATCGCTTCATCCAGACACAGCATGATGCGTTGTCCCTAACAACTGCATATAGCCATGAGATGTTGCTAACTAGGGCTTGTGCCTTATTGCCCAATTAAATACCGTGTGCTTTAAATCCTGAATGCTAATTGGAATATTTGGTATTCAACTCAATTAAAAACTTATATTCCACTATTATCCTTTTTGATTTATTCCAAATGTGAGGGGCATTAAAACCACAAAGTAGATCTACCTAACTCAGTGGAGATATGGGTTACCCATTCATGTTTGATAGTTTGCATTTCTGTATGTGAGCAGAGAAGTAATGTATGGTCATAATTTGACCATAATAATGGAAATATTCAATTGAATGTCTAATAGTGTGACGTACTTAGAAGGAAACGGACCAAGGCGCAGGAGTGGCAAAACAAAGGTCTTTTATTACGACCACTGTACAAAGTACAGAACCAGTAAATAGAGCCATACAGGCTGAGGGGAGCCTCTGCTCCAGTACACGTAACATGCAACAATCACAGACACAGAGACTAGACACACAAGGGATGCGTTTACAGGACATGGGGAAAACAGGACAAAACACACACGATGGCAACTAGAAGGCCGGCGACGTCGAACGCCGGACCGCCATGCGATCAGAGGAGGGCCCGTCTTGTGACGGCAACGTGACAAATAGTATCAACAATGTATCTAATCATCCTTCTGTTTCTCCTCGTGGGTCCAGAACTTTTTTTTTATCAAAACATTTCATTTGCTATTTGACAACCTTGCGTATTTTTCTCTTTTGACCACTGAAGATGCCTAAATTAATCGTCCACAAAAAACTATTTTCACATTAGTGGCTATACAATTAAATGAAATTACTCTTTGAAGGTTAACTTGGTTGTAATATAATGGCTTGAGCAATGATAGTCAATCAGCAATGGACTAATGAGGGACAAAATACAAAATTTTGTAACAATAAACACTTATTACACGTGTTACTTTCTTTGAAAAGTAACCTGTTACCAAAAACAAAGAACCCCTCTAAAATGCCTTTCACTTGTTGTTCAAACTGTTCCACAAGGTGAGATGTAGATCTAAGCGACACAATAGGATAATTAAGAAAGATATCCAGAAATTAATTTTCCCAAATAATACTAATAATAATAATACTATATGAGGCTACCTTAAAAAACGTTGACAGAAAAACATAACTCAAAATCAAGACAACTTTCGGTACCTGAAAGAGACTATACAGATAATCATATTCATATCTTCCAAGCTTGCTGACAATGAAACTCAAAGATGACTTTAACACTTCTCTCAGACCAAGTAAGCACACTGCTTTTAAAGATAAAATGGAATCATTTCGATTTGGCCGACCAGCCAGATAAGTTACCGGCCAATAGAGTGTTCCCTAAAGTTTAACCTAGCGCCGAAACTATTACTACAGATTTGTTTTGCAAGGTTGCCATCAAGATGTCTGTACTACTCGGACTAGAGCAGATGGTGTGAACATTTCAGATTTTATCTGCTATTTACCTTTGCCTAAATTAGGCCCTGTCGGCAGTAAAGGAGTTTGGTCTGGGTGAAAATGTGCTCTCCTGGGTTGAAATGTTTTATGCATGTCTGACAGCATTAATGCTGAAAAATTACAATAAATCACCTCAGTAACATTTTTGCCACCAAGGCTGCCTAGAGACCACTGCTACTTGCCATTGTGATTGAACTTGTAGCCATCTACATCAGAAATCCTCTTTCCACTGCTAATCAAACCAAATACTAGATCGCATTATGCAATTTGAATAAATCTGTCACGTTGCCTCCTGGTGGTGGGTCCACCTCCGGGCGCGTGACTCTCCGGCGTTCGACGTCGCCGGCCTTCTAGCACCATCGTATGTGTTTGTCCTGTTTCCCATGTCCTGTGAAGGCACCCTTCCCTGATTCCCTTCAGCTGTACCCAGTTAGCTGGGTATTTAAACCCCTGTGTGTCTTGTCTCCGTGTGTGT